>JAGDQP010074419.1:0-10275 GCA_022664845.1 Lepisma saccharinum | reverse complement strand
TCATGTAAATTGGAATACTTCTCCCGCATTTGGAATATGGCTGCTTCCATTCACTTGACATGTCTCAATTATATCTTCGCCGCCATCGTTAAAAACTGAATTCCTTCTACTAGATCCGTAACAAATACATTCTAAATACCTTAAAAATTCGAATATCCTCTTCAAGACAAAATCTGCCAGGCATGTTATTTAAAATTCATAGTGGTAGAGTTCGATCTGAACTGCATTTTTTAAGCTCTACTTTCGCATTACTACCCATTCCACGCGCAATATCAACATATCCACATACCCAGAACCAAGATTAGCAATAGTCAAACGTTTTATGTTCGTCAGAATGGTTTCTGAATATAGGCCTACTCGCCTACCACAAGAGATAGACATTTTCAGTAGATAAGCATTTCGAAAGCAGCTAACAAGAAATATGTAAATACTTTTGTGTTATGTTTTTATCATTGTTTTATTTGCGAATAATGTTAATTGTATAAGTCTTGAATGTAAATGTGTCATCAATGTCAATGTTTCAGTGTAAAATGTCAGAACTGCTGTATCTGAAACCTTGTGTAAATACATAAATAAATTTAATATTCCCTCCAATATAAATACATGTTATTCTATTCCCTCTCATCTTATTGCAGCTGTATAAAACCCTACTAGGTACCAATCTCCAACCGGATTTGACAGCTTGGACCCTTAGCGAATTTTGACTTACATTACTTTTAACCATTTCACTGATTTTCACCTACGAGTAAAAGGACACTTATGTATTGTCTAAATTGTGTTCCCACCAAGCGGCAAAGCAAGTGCTAATTGATTAGCACTAAGACTAAGACTGAGACTACACATAAACTCTGGACTACAGCTTCACGTAGATCCCCGGTAACCATGCAGAATCTGGAAGAGTATTTGAGAGATTTCTTATGTTATCTTCTGATAATCTTATCATAATGATGATAATCATATACAATCAGTAACATGCGAGAGCTATGCATGCAGCGCTGTCCTTGAGACAGTATTACTAGTTGTAGCCTGTCTGCCTCTGTTTGCTAGTCAGATGACGTCACGCGCTTTCAACCAATTACAGCGAACTGGACCTACCTTTCGCTGGACTGTATTATCGAAGAAACGTCCTACTCTGGTTAATATGAAGGGTGTGCTCATCCATGGTGATGACGCGCTGCCACACACGGGAAGGACGATTACTAAGATCTAGTAATATGGCAGGGAAAACTCCCCCCACCCGGCGTTCTCACCAGGTTCTGCACCAACAGACTTTTGTGTTTCTCACAGCACGCAAAACCTTTCCGGGAAAACACTAGAAAATGATGATCATTTCTTTGACTCGGAAATCGGTGATTTCTTTGAGCGGGAGTTTCAAGAACTGGTTGGCATGTGGCTGAGTGTAGTTGAGTACGACGGAGACTACTTTCCTGACCAATGGCAGTGTTCCAGGTCAGTTATGGTTCTTTTACTCAGTGTAAAATTACGGCATTACTTATGGGGTTAGCTAAAACAGTTATTACCTGCAGCGTAAACCATTAAATATTTGATGTTAAAAATTAAAAAGAACCATTATTTTATTGAAAAAAAAAACCAACTTCAAAATGAAACGATATTTACAAGTAATAATCACATAATTATAATTACGTTTTTACAAGTAATGATGAAATAATAGATAACTTATTAACTGCGATATGCTCTGTTAACCTCCCATGGTAGAAAAGGCCTCTCCTCTGTATGTGCTAACACGTGCATTTTCAGACTACTCTTTCGAGTAAATTTATATCCGCATGTTTCACATTGAAAAGGTCGTTCGTCTGTATGTGTTAACATGTGCATTTTCAGACTACTCCTTCGAGTAAATTTATATCCGCATGTTTCACATTGGAAACGCCTCTCGCCTGTATGTGTTAACATGTGCTTTTTCAAATCACTCTTTTGGATGCAATTATATCCGCACGCTTCACATTCAAAATGCCTCTCGTCTGTATGTATTAACATGTGCCTTTTCAAATCACTCTTTTGGATACATTGATATCCACATGTTTCACATTGAAAAGGCCTTTCGTCTGTATGTGTTAACATGTGCATTTTGAGATGACTCTTTCGAGTAAATTTATATTCGCATGTTTCACATTGAAAGGGCCTCACGTCTCTATGTATTAAGATGTGTCTTTTCAAATCATTCTCTTGGATGCATTTATATCCGCATGTTTCACATTGAAAAGGCCTTTCATCTGTATGTGTTAACATGTGCATTTTCAGACTACTTTTTCGAGTACATTTATATCCGCATGTTTCACATTGTAAAGGCTTTTCGTCTCTATGTGTTAACATGTGAATTTTGAGATGACTCTTTCGAGTAAATTTATATCCGCATGTTTCACACTGAAAGGGTCTCTCGCCTGTATGTGTTAACATGTGTCTTTTCAAATCATTCTTTTGGATGCATTGATATCCGCATGTTCCACATTGAAAATGCTTTTCGTCTCTATGTGTTAACATGTGCCTTTTCAAATCATTGTTTCGGATGCATTGATATCCGCATATTTCACATTGAAAAGGCCTCTGGCCTGTATGTGTTAACATGTGCCTCTTCAGATAACACCTTCGAGTACATTTATATCCACATGTTTCACATTGAAAGGGCCTCTCGTCAGTTTGTGTTAACATGTGTCTTTTCAGGCTGCTTTTTAGAGTACAATCATATCCGTATATTTCAGATGTAAAAGGTTTCCTCCTTGCGTGACTTTTCATTTGGTTTCTGAAGCTATTCTTCTGGATAGATTGGTATCTGCATGATTTACACTGCAAATACTTATCTACTTGATTGGCTAGTCTGTGCTGAAATGGAAGTCAACATTTCATTATTTTTTGTTATCCGACTGTTAACCAGATTAGAAAAATAATTACCTTTTACACGGACAAATAATGAATCAGGTCCTCGCTTGAGGTAAATCTGATCTTACGTATTGATGTTTAACCTCTTTTAGTAGTTTACCTCCACTCAATGTAGAGTTCTAACTTATATCGTTCTTCAGATATGTTACTTTTTTTAGCGTCTGTTCTAAGATAGTTAAATTATTTTCTCTTGTAGTCATGATTACCCCACGCGAGAGTTTGTGCGACACTTGTGTGGAGGTCAGAATATTAGTTACAACAACAGTTATAACTTTTGATTGGTAATTCTTGCAAAAAAATGTAGGACGAGAAATATCATATTCGCATTAAAGCAGAGCCATATCTCTATTTAATGCTATAACAGGGGGAAGTTTTGGTTTACAACACGCCTCTTGTATGAAAGACAAGTGTGAAGTGCTTTCCTGCAAATTAGCAACGATCAGAGAAGTATTTCAGCCAGGCCAGCTGGTGTTAGTAGTGAGACTAGTTCGATTGACGATTATCAGAACTGAAGGTTATTTGAAGGACTGTTATAGCAAAATGTGTATGAGTTGTTGCTAATAAGATAAATAGTTAATATGAGTGTTAAAAGTAGATATATATTTTTTACATTGTATATCATGTAGTTGATTATAGACTGCCATGTAGTAAATAGCAGTTGTTTTAACAATTCACACGGGAACTCAGACCTAGCCTAGCTTTTTCCTGTCGGTTCAGAATGAAGGATTTTGTGTTCCGGACGCACGGAAAAGAATATTACACGTATGACCACATTCGGATCGACAGCACTTTTTAGTATCGGAGAGTAGTGGTTAGATTGAGACATTTTGCATTATACAGTGACTGGCAATATTTTCATCATCACGCACTCTGCATCATTCTTCATTTATTCAACATACCGAAACAACACGCAAAATGTCAACTGCAGTATCTTTAAAAAGTCTGAACTATCCAAAAACCGATAGAGGATGGGAGTGGAATGCATTTAAATCTACCATGGACGGAATTAATAAAATTACTAATTATTTACCTGAACTGAAGATTTCAGGTTTTGTGGAGTTTCTGGAGAATGTGTTAATACTCCTTCTGATTCCAGCTGCTGTCTTAACTCTATCTCTCCATCTGAGCACTCTCTTTTACCTTCACGTTCACTGGCGTCGACTGAAGATTTCTCAGTCGGTAAAATTGTTTCGTCGCAGCATAACAGATCTACATTATTCTCGGTCTTTGCACTGATTGAGCCGCATGACTGAAAAATTGAAAGTAGTTACAAACAAAATGTTTTTGGAAATCGCATCACTTAATAAATATATGGTCCAATACAACACTCAAATTAATGATTTTAAACGCCGGTAAAAGACATCAGATTAAAGGAAATGTTTAACACTTCCAGTTTTGTCATAGCGTATATTATTTTATTTAGAATTTAAATCAAGTATTATAATTAACCTCAGCTAACTTAAAATGAAATTTCTCTAGAAATATAATGCTTACGATTATTACACAGACAGTGAGTAGGTAACTTCATAAATTCACCTGCCCATACAGTTCTAACAATCGAAATTGACTCTACAATTATTACACTATCACGGAAGCAGCCAGGTTCACAGTGATACAACGACTTTAACGAACAGATAATACGTAACATATTATATATTAATTTATTTCTATCATAAATGCACGAACACACACACACACACAACAAACACACTTACTGTGTACGAGTAAGCCATTATGTATGAATTAATTTGAAAGCGGTAATAACAGCCAGACTACCGGGATTTGATTAAACAAACGTAGGTTGAAATGAATGTATTTTTAATACTTTTTATTACGCAACCATCCTTCACATAAAAGTAGTAACGAAAATGAAATTTGTTTGAAATGTAATCACATTTACGCTTTTCTAAACTCGGTTTTCGCTTCGATTACTTTTCAGAGTTCTATATTATTTAGGGAATAACTAGTGCCACTATTGGAAAAGTTTAAACTATTCAATTATGAGTAAATCAGGTCTCATGTCTTTGACATCATAATGCATATCCTGTTTTAAGGGAATTGGAAATATCAAAATATACAGTTCATGTTCCAAATCTGATGGCAGCACCAAAACGAAGTATTAGTTCATACTTGATTGTTTATGATTTATACCAATAATTTCGGGATGTGTTTGTATCGGTTATATATACTTGTGTGTGTGTGTGTGTATTGGAATGCGTAGGAATATTCATATTTATTTAAAGATAAACATATAAAGAAGTAACAAAAACTGTGGTTGTTATTAATTTGTGGATACTATGGATACATCAATGTTTGAAGACCAACATGACATCTTGCTTGCCACAGAGCTTAAATCACCTGTAACGAATCATAACTATTTTAAATATTAAAGCTAAATTCATTCAAATTGTTGAAACGATGTACGAACAAGTAGAATCTTAAGAAAAGATGAGAGAAGCATATGACAATACCAATTTAAATAATGCAGTGCAGCAACCTCATATAAGCTAAAAATAAAATGTATTATACAAAGCATCAGAATCAATAAAATTTATAACTACTTACCTTGAACGAAAATTTAGGATTATCCAAATGCTCTGTCGAATATTCTAATGTTCTTTCTGACTCGTGTTCCAGTTTTATATCGCTTTTTTCCTCTGACCACTCGCTCTTACATTCACTATTGTTGAAGCCGAATAAAGACGTCTCAGTCGATAACATTGGTAAGTTGCAGCATAATGGATCAACACTATTCTCGGCCTTTATATCACTTGAGCTGCATAGCTGTGTGAAAAATAAATGGCACTTTTAAAAACCGTGTAATAACCCTTGCATTAGATTGTTAGCTTCGAACGTTCGAAAATATTGACCAGAGTAAGGTCAGCCCAATCACTGACATTATTTTAAAAAAAAACTTATCTAAAACGTAAAAATATAGCTGTTCAAACTTATATCTACGATTTCACTTAGCTGAAGTTGTTTCTAAGCATAATAATTCTAGTAACACATCGATCACCGGCCGATATCCGGCTTATGCAGGGAAAATATCAGAGATACCAAAATTTTTTGGAGTTCAGATTATACACCGCTTTAAATTAGCTATGATACACCGACAGTCAAGTCTATTTCTGAGATATAAGAAACGTTCGTACTTCTCTCCCCCCCCCCCCCACACACATACATACACATACACACATATACACACACACACAAGAAAGACAAATTTGAGCGCGTCACGTGGAAAAACATAATAACCGCCAGCCAACCGTACATTTACAGTGTATTCTACCAATAACACAAAACTTCATTCAAATGAATGTATTTTTGAACCACGCATTCAATTATAAAAATGTTAGATAAACATGTTTGGGATATCGACCTGGCACAAACGAATTGATGTTACTCGCTGAGAAGTATTCCTATTCATGTATAATCCCCCCCCCTTTTAATTCATAATTTTCTTGGGAATCGTGTATTTCCTTGGGGCAATTCCGTCCGGCAAAAGTTAAATACTTTTGTTGTGTAATTTTAGACGCTACCATGCAGTATCAGCTTCTTTTAGTGGTATTTAAAATATAAACAATTCGTTTGTCTATGATATTCACTGCCAATGGCGCCTAAAGTATTTGTTTATTCTCGATCGTCTTTACTTTATTATCATGGTGTATTGACCATTTAACCAAGCCTTCCATATCTTGATTCATATAATTTATTCCATAATACAGATCTCATCGCGAAAAACATAATTTGAAGATCATCAGATATGTCGTGGATATGTAAATAGCAGAATAAAAGATGACCTAATATACTGCCTTGATGGGCAGCGTATAAAATTATTGTTATCGATGAGAATCTGTAATTGGAAAAGACGAAATGTTTGCGGTCGATCAGAAAGGAATGCACCAAAGATACGGAGTTTCAGAAAAAATAAAAATGGTTTCAACTTAGAAATCAGGACGTCGTAGTGAACAAACTGGACAACTTCGCCTGTTGTTGCAATTCCATAATCGAAACCCTCACGAAAACCTTGTGTTAAGTGAACGAACCCAGTATTAGTGCTATGATTAGATCAAAATCCTTACTTCAGACGTTTTAGTTTGGTGTTATATTTAAGGTACTTGTGGATATGACCTTTAACAAAATATTCGAATGGATTTGATAAAGTCAGGATATTATAGATTGGACTGATATATGTTTCAACATTCACAGTACTAGTTCTGGGAAAAGGGTGAGTATCATTTACAGTTTCCAAATTTATGGGAATACTCTATAAGTGACTGAAATATTAAATATCATTACCGTAAGCTATAGTATGAGGGTGTATTGGAAAACTGTGCTGACATTAGATCGCGGAGTACTGGATTCCACCTATCCTAAACCTAAAACCAAAATGAGCACCCACTTTACCCAAAAGTACTAAGTTGTCCAGGGACGGTATATGATTAACATTGTTTCACAGACATATGAAATACGTGATGTGTATCAGTGAGCAAGAGAACCACCTCTGAACGACATATCACTTTCTTCAGAGCTGTAGTCTTAAAGGTGGGTGAAATCGTAAGGTGTAATCTTTATAAGTTTAATAACAGGACAGTAGCTGGTAACCTAAACAGTTTTCAATACATGAGGGGAAGGCAGTGAACGTCCCGGGCAAGCGAAAATTATGACAAACACAAATATAAGATATATGAAACCTGAAATGCTTTACAACGGTACAAAGTCGATTTCTAACATTTGAAAATCGTTTGAGGGATACACAATAGAACACTGGAAAAAGAATTAAAATAATTCTGGAACAACGAGAGTAGTTGTACATAATGCATATATCACGAAGAGGGATTTAGCACTGGAGGAAGACAAAATTAATCTGAGAAAGTACAAACCAAGGCCCTTACGGTCCAATGGACATATCTGGGTGTAGCGGCTGGCTACAAGGACACCGTATTGTATTAGGAAGGACAATGCACACCATGAAATTTGGCGGTCGGAGTACTAAAGCGAGGATGTTTCACATTCTACGATGTTGGACTACTAGTAGCCGTTTGTCGCAGCATGAATACAGAGTAGTGCTGTACAATTCTAATAGAACGGAATGCTCAAACATTAATGTTTTATTTTAGAATATGCTGTTGTTACTTTTCAGATAGCAAATTCAGGTGCGATGGTGCTGTTATCTATACGTTGGTGTTATGACGAGAATATTGTTGAATGCATGTGTTAACATGCAATGTAAATAATGCACAAATAAGTGTTGAAAAGCGCGGATCTATTGAATACAAAACTGTCCCAGAACATATGGAGCGTCTGTTAATACTGTTTCTGAAAGGTTTGTATATGGTTCTTATGAACCACTAACCATCACAATAACTTAGTTACGAACTTACCTCAATGAAAGTATCCGACATTTCCATTTTCTCGTCTTTCACTTCTTTGAAGTCCTGAGAGACCATCGAGCAGTCAAACTTTGTACTATCATTAGAATCCATATTTCTTATTTAATTCAATAATCCACATCATGGAGCACACATGCAATATTTATATTCTAGGACATAGTTTGCCTAGATTGGCCCTTTACAATTCCACAATTCATCAAGCTTTGAGGGTACCTGCAATGAAAAAAGTGGGAAATTATTAATGCATTGAAAGTACAGCTTAATATATTCCCCTGGTGTTAGTTACAATCACAATTTGCTTGTCTGAACCAAAATCACTGCAAAAAAAAAAAACGTTTTCAAAATCATTAACACAAAAATGAAAAATATATGTGAATGTCATTTTTTGTTTATGCACGGGTTACAAGAAAATTCAGTCTACATACTTCAAATTTAAATTAGTGATATGCCTGGATTCTAGGTAACCAACGCTACAACAACGATACAAAATGATGTCAAAAGATATTAATGACACGCTGGTACGTAATTCTGTAAAATAATTCTACTCCTTTTGTTCTGAGATGTTTTTGTGCATTGATTACACAATGTTGGGGCACGCGTTTTCTGATATTGCACGTCTTATTATTTTGCAAACACGTTTAGTTTGAAGTTTTGTTCTTGTTTTGGTGTGACGGATAACGTACATATTTTTTAAGTCCACCTTTGAGTCAGTTTGGTTCTGGCCGGGATAGTGTAAGGTGAATCTGGGGAAAGTAGCGCACATGATTTGGCAAAGTACAATATCGGCATTTGCATTGTGAAATTTTGCAAAACTGTATTCGAGTTTTTCGGACGTGGATTCCATTACTCTTCAGAGTCCACGACGATATTTTCTAGTCGCGGAAGATTACAGGTAAAAGCGATTAAAGATGAGAAACAATATAGCCAATATATAAGTGGTAACAGCACTATGGTGGTAACGTCTGACTAGAGGGAAAGGAAAAAGGATGGATAGAGGCACCGCAAATCATGGGCTTAAGACATCGAGACGCATCATTCCGGCCCTGAAAAGCGTTAACGTTATCGTTCTATCCCTAGTAATATTTGAGGACTTTTTTTTTCGAAAGTCGTTCCATACATCTATAGCTGGAAGAAAGTAGTAGAGGTCGTTTCTGCACTCCCGTGAGGAAGAGTGAAACATGCAACATATTAGTGCACTTTATCACTCAGTCTTGAATCTAACGGACATACAGCAGACTAAAGTGTGCATTAAATCTCTTTATTTTGTCTATACTTTTTGACTCGGGCAATTTCGTTGTTATATAATCTTCAATTACACTCGATATGTCAGGAGCAGCGAGAAAGATATTTTTTGAAGCCACACCAGTGCTTATACCTTAATCTATTGCGCAGCCAACAGAACAAAATACGATCGATTTGGACATTGTTTTCAAATCAGAATTGTTAGTTACAAATTATTAGTTATCCCGAAACACCCTGTGTCTCAGTATACTATAGTGTTTCACTCTACACCATTCTCCTCGACATATAAATTCCTATGCGAAACGATATGAGTTTAACGAACAAAGTATTGTTGTGTAGTGTTATTGTCATTCAATAATTAAGCAAAGATTTTGGTAAATATTATTCTCATATATTATTGTAATACACATATAATACTACATACCATACTTAAACCATATATTCGTATACTATGCGAATAATATTATTTCGTAAATTTTGAAGCTGATTTGAATAAAAGACAGTTGCGAT
The DNA here is from genome assembly GCA_022664845.1 of Lepisma saccharinum. NCBI lineage: Eukaryota > Metazoa > Arthropoda > Insecta > Zygentoma > Lepismatidae > Lepisma > Lepisma saccharinum. The sequence continues at coordinate 232 of JAGDQP010074419.1, read as the reverse complement.
TAGTTCAGGGCTTCGGCTCTCCTCTCCCAACAACACGGCTGGTAAGAGCGCGAGCAGTAGACCAACTTCTCCCTTTCGGACGGGGTTCATTCAGTAGTGGATTCAATATAGCTGTTAATTATTATTATCTAATGCAATAATATTGGCGGCAACAGCTCGTGATTCTGCCAGACCCCTAGTTCGGGGTATTTACCGCTTAAAGTCACGACAACAGATACAACTTATTTTTTTT
>JAGDQP010074413.1:0-10275 GCA_022664845.1 Lepisma saccharinum | reverse complement strand
TGTTCAAGAGACAACAGAGACTGCATGTTGCGACACTGCTCAAATTGCCCTTCAAGTGACAATGTAAAATCCTTTATTACGGAGAAATTCGAAGAGTGGGATCCTAATGATGAAGTGACATATTCTTCTTGGATATCTACTGATCGTACTCAACAGGTGCAGTTTATTGTAACGTTAGAAGAATATCTGGATATATTAATTGAAGGGCTAGAAAAACTTATACCTCACTCATTCATACAGGCCAGATATTTGAAAGAAATCAAAAGCAATGTGAAAGTAGATGAAGCCGTTGTTCTTATTGATTTCAGTGAGAATTATTCTTTTGTTTTACAAAATGAAGCCCAAGGATATCATTGGACTAGCAATAGCTGTTCTCTCCATGCAGTTGTGATCTACACACGTGATGTCAACAATGAAGACCTAATAGTTTCTAATTTGTGCATAGTGTCTGATGACTTGGAGCATGATGTAACATTTGTTTATGAAACACAAAAGGTTGTTATTGAATACTTGAAAACATGTTTTCCAGAAGTAAAACGAGTGACTTATTATAGTGACGGATGTGCCGCACAATATAAGAACTGTAAGAACTTTCTCAATCTGTGCCTCCATGAAAAAGATTTTGGATTAAAGGCTACATGGTGTTTTTTCGCCACCAGCCATGGGAAGTCCCCTTGTGACGGTATAGGTGGCACTGTCAAGCGCATTGTGACAAAAGCAATTCTCCAACGTAGTCCTGGTAATGCTATTGATAATTCCGAAAAATTCTTTGATTTTTGCAAGGAAAACATAGAAAATATAAAGTTCACAATGATTAGAAAAAAAAACTTGATAGAGGCACGCCAAAAACTAGAGGGTCGTTTCACCTAAGCCAAGACAGTACCTGGGACTCGTAGTTTTCATCACTTTGAACCCAAATCTGAAGACTCAATTGCAACAAAACGAGTCAGTTTTGATGACAACTTTTGCACAATATTCAACTTTTCTGGAGAAAATCATTCTGTAAAGATGTCTGATGTTGGTGTGCACAATTACATTGCATGCCTTTATGATGACCGGTGGTATTTTGGATTAGTTTTGTCAAAACATGAAGATGAAGGTGACGTTAAAGTTAAATTTATGCATCCCCATGGGCCTGCTCCGTCTTTCCACTGGTCCACAAAACAAGATGTTTGCTGGATTCCTATGAGTAACATAATTTCATGTGTAACCTTTCCAGTCACAAAAGCATCCGGGAGAGTGTATTATTTTTCAGAGAAAGAAATTGGTTCAATCAATCTTCAGTGCAACAAGATGTTGAAACAAATGCAAGCCCAGAAATAAAACGTTGTTAGTAATTTATTTAAATTTGTAAAAAAAAAAAAAAATCTAATTCCACTTCAGGACTTTGGTAAGTTTTTTTTTTTTTTTTGTTCACTGATTACATTCAATCTGTTGTATGTTGATGAATATGTATAATTCATTAAATTCATAGTGAATACTTACTTTAACTTCTTCTTTTGTGGGTTGGGAACCGGAGGGGGCACAAAAGTTACCTCGTTGGAATCTGTGTTCCATAAGCTTTGCAACGAGGTATCATTCATGTCTCTGTGACAATTAGGGACGTCGCTAGGGCTGCCAACCTGAGGGTAGACCACAGTTCCTTCGTAAAATATATACAGGTTGACCATAGTAGATACGAGGTTTCGAATTTTTATCTCGCAAGCTATTGCACCTAGGCCATTCATTTTTTTATATGATTGTACCCAATGTCTGGTGTGTATGTGAGAATTTGTTTTCCTGCGTACGACAAGGAACAGTGTTGCCAGAGTCCGACAAAATAAAAAAAAAATAATGTCATTTTCTTCTTCTTTTGTGGGTTGGGAACAAGGGGGCACAAAAGTTACCTTGTTGGAATCTGTGTTCCATAAGCTTTGCAACGAGGTATGGTTTATGTCCCTGTGACAATTAGGGACGACGCTAGGGCTGCCAACGTGAAAGTCTACAATTTTCTTGAAATACCTGGCCGTACTCTACGGGTTAACGGTTAAAAATTATTGGCACTTAAAAACCCACAGTTTTTCTTTCAGAACACATTAGCTCATGCCTTTGGGGTTATCAATACATAAAAAATACTTTGGTTTCTGTAGTGCCTTTAAGTTTTTACTGTATTTTAAAAGTTTATGTTTTTCTTTTAAAAAAATCGTAATATCCAGGTTTGAGCTAATATTTACTAAAACAATTCAAGTACAAATTGCTGAATGTATTTTTACCTTATTCTGTATCTTTTTGTGATCATTTCAGTGAAAAAATCATTTTGATATGATGAGAATTAACAAAGTTATGATTTTTTTACTAAATCAATGTCGTAATCTCTTTAACCCTCGGGAACAACAAAAACGTATATTTTATCACACTAAAAAAAAATTTAACTTAAAAAGTATATAAGATATCAAATTAAAATATGGTGTGATTAATAAGGATGGTACGTAGAGTAAACAGAAAAAATTTAATGCCATTCTGAGACTATGGGTTTCATGACCTGGATGAATTGACATGGATTGACCCCCAAGTCCCGGTCAACCGAGCCAGTCATCGGAAGATAAAAAATAAAGATAAAGCTCTTAATAGCGGGACAATTGCAGCGCGAAGCGATGTTCATTTGTTTGACGAGCCGTCGAGCTGTCACTTTGCGCGAATATGAAGACGACCAGTTCTAGGAATTATTAGCCCACCCGTCTCGTACATATAGTTCGGAAATAATCGAGTTGGAGATTACCGATGAGGTATCTCGGTATGTTTAACCGTGCTAAACGACAGTGAGGAAGACGATACGGACGAGATAGCTACAAAAATATCGGCTGAAATCGATCGACGCCGCTCTCTTACATAGAGCAACAAAAAGAAAGTACGGCACACGACATACTGTTTCTTCAGCGTTGGCGTAACATCGCATCATCTAAGAGAGGAGAGAGGTTAAGTCAGAAAATAATCAAAAACTTTTTAAAGAAATAGTCTCATGTTTCTGCTTGCTTACAGGTCTGTAATTTTGTTTATTTAATGTTTTTTTGTTTTTACAACAAACCAATTTTGTACATTTTCACGTGTTGTTTCATTATTTTTACGACAATAACACTTATCCTCCGTGTTATCCGAGGATTCCCGTATCCGAGGTGGTTTCGGTCCCAATTACCTCGGATAATCGCGAGTCCACTGTACTCATAATTGTTTATGGCTTTACTAAATGTATGTACTTATTACATTATACAAATAATTGACGAACTACATCAAGTTGATGAAATAATGGTAGCAAGGTCATCAAAATTGCTTAGGTGATGCCCACTTTACTGGCACTAAATAAACAATAGAAGAGAAAAAACAATTGAATATGGCAGAGCTTTTAGTTATCATAAATACGTAAGTAAATGCATGGCTTATGAGCTGCAAGCTTTAGTGACATCAAATCAAACAGTGTTCACTCAGGCATTGACTGCCATAATGGTTTAATATGCGTCTCTCACAACAATTACTAGCTCTGTTGAACTAATAAGAAAGATTTGCCTTGGAAAATTAAAAAAAATCTTCCTCGAAACAATAATTAGTCAAGAATCTGACGTCAATTTCTCTCTTAAAATAGAAAGTCCCCAAAAAATAACACTATAACATTACGTCCTATAAGTATAACAACATTTATGTTTGTTAAATTAACAAAATGCCGAAAAGATGCCTACAAATTGAAACAATTGATCAACTCAGAAAATTGTCGATACTAGAATCAGAACAGCAAAAAGGCTTTTACAGTGCTATAACACTAGAAGTCGCTTAGATTCGTAACTTTTTTTTTTTCGCAAAGGTTGCTCATTATCATGTTTCGTTCACTGACAGTAGTTTCTCTCTCTGATTTTGCATTGTGAGGAATGCTTCCAGTTTGCTGCGGTGTCAATTTGGAGGGCAGCCTTGTATTCATCATGTTAAGCTTAGACAAAGCTCGTTCTCAGCCTACTTGTGTAAAGGTGCGCAGATACAGTGGAAGCGTAGTTTAACTCGGCACCCGGTTTAAGCCGATTCACCATCCAAATCCTGTCTAATCCGATTCACCGCGGTACAAAGAGTATATCCACGAAAAACTCATCAATAAAATTATTATTGTCAAAAAAAAATTGTGCCTTCAGGGCACAATTTGTTACATTAAATATTGCCGCCATAACGACTTTCAGGAAAACAGAATCAAAAAGTTTCTGATTTGTTACTGTATAAGGTTCCCAAAAATGTATAGTTTTCCTAATACCCCTAAACTCCAACGAACTCTGAGATTTCAACACAAAGAACTTCACTAATATCATATTTACTCCTAGTTCATTTAATCGTTGATCATGAATAGTTTTGAAAAAGGTCTGTGTACTTGTGTAGGTTAACGTTTGTTTGAATTTGACCCGTTTAAAAAATTGGTTTACAAATTAGGAATGAGAAAAGTTGCTAACAAATGGCGCTGGAAAATGTCTTGCCATTTTACTGATCATTTCAGAAACAGTCAAATTAACACAAGAATTGTGCTCAGGGATAGGAACAAAGTAGCTTTTTCTCACAGACGTATGTGCCAAATATTAGGAAAAAGAGGAAATCAATTTTATTTGAAGTTTTCTGTATATATTCTACAACATGTACAGATGATCTTCACTTTGATATTGGCGTGGAGATGATGTTCTGGTCAAATGATTTCGAAGATTTTATTAATTTGTAATCGAAACAACTGAATAGTTTCGTGACTGATTCGTCTGTTTGGCAAGTATCCTAAACAAAATGAAATAAAAGGATTGAGCTGATTTTTGGTGAAATAAAAGTTACTGCAGGTATGATGATAATTATCATATTTATACTCTTTGGCCTCATTGACATTACTTTGATCGTTAATTCACAACTTACAGAATTTTATTACAATGCAGTAATTGTTTTTAATACTCACAGATGAGTTGCCTGAAAATATATATATATATATATTTAATGTCAACGGTGGCGAACTTGGAATCTGCACTTGATATTCAAAAAGTTTTGAATCAAATAATTACTGATTTTTTTCAGGATTGTCTCACAGTTTCATCAGGTGAAAGCTGGACTAGAACGAAGATAAAGAGCCTAGTCGCAGTTTTCTCCTTCCTAGGATTTTTGCATCGTGTGTAATAAGAAACAACATCTAACCTGAATTTTGTAACCTATTTCTGTGAAGTATGTAACATTTTGAAAATGCGTACAATAAAACAAATAACCTGGCAATCCTGATGTATGCCCTTAAACTTTGTAAAATGTTTAAAACTGGAAAAAGAAAGCAAATAAGAAGTAGTTATTTTTTAATGAAAATATAAAATACAAAATTCTTTAAAAAAACGAAAAAGTGTGAAGGTCGCCGGGAATTGAACACGGGTTAGTACCTTGACGCCTAGTCCACTACCTCAAGCAGACGGTAACAACCGAACGAACTTTGTATTTCGGATACTACAGCACAATGGTAAATCACGATCTGGTGTAAAGACTTCTCGAGGCGAGAAAGTCTAGTATCCTTAGATAGCTAGGGATAATGATACTAGGGAAGACGATAATTAGAAAGTAGTTCCTTTTATTTAAGCGAAATGTATTACTTTAACAAGGATGTTTACACATTATCAAAATGGCTTGTTCAGGATTTCTGGAATTAGTCAGTAGACTTAACTCAAAAGAGTTAAACGTCGTCATACTCCAGAGCTGATGGGTTATGAATGTCTTCTTGATATGCAGGATCACATTTTTTATAGTTTTCCACAGCAGATGGCACGGCATTCATCACACGCTATTCGCGATACCCCAAGATATTACGCAAGAAAATTTAATTTTGTGGTATTTAACTATAATTAAAAGAAGTGTTCGAACACGTTTCTTATAAATAACAGTCTAAATATTTTAAATATGTGTTAATGATAAATATTGTAGAGGAAGGACTACAATGATGTTAACAGGAATTAAGTTATTCTAGGCTGTACAGTGTGCACCTCACAAAATTTTAGAAATTATGCATTTTATTGAGAACGTCAACAGCTGTAGAAGTTCAACAATAGGAATTGTTCCGAATAGCATAGATCAGTGATGAACAACCTACATTGCATTTGTTTACCATAAACATATCGTAGGAAGGCTTCATGTTATTTCTTTAGACGTTCTACTAATAAATTGTAAGTAGGCCCTACCAAGCAAACTATTTTAAATCCTTTAATTTATCGTCTTGCTATTTTCACAAACATTAATTGTCTGTATGTATAAAGATTTTTCTCACGTTTGCGATCAATGCAATGAATTTGAAAGCTACAATTAAACTATTTGTATGCTATTTATGTCAGAGGGTGCTCTGGTCCGCAAAGAGCGTGCTTAATTTTAATGTTTCCTGTGGGGAAAACAAGTTTGGGAATCACTAATATAGACTAAGGAAAATGAAATCCCAATGCGATAAAGGTTGCTAGGTGATTGAAACGTGCAGAGCATACTACATGAGGTATTCATACAAGTTAGAAAGTCATTACTAACAAAGGTCATGTACAGTGGACGTCGCCGATAGAAACGCATGTGCTGTTGTTCGTAAGCTTTAGTAACTGTGATAGGTTTTACTAACGTCTGATTCGAGTATGCTGAGTGCCTTACATATTTCAATGACATACATGAAGACAATTAGCCCAATTTGAACCAGGCTTTGGGGTAGACCTTTAAGATGATGGATTGTACTTTCGTAATATTGCATAAATAATGAGTCGAGATATTTTAAACTAGTGGTGCGAGAGAGTATTTGCAGTATGGCTGTGGCGGAGGACGTCTGCAGGGTATCCTCAGTGAAATCTCGCGTAACTATACGAACTGCTCTAAACTGTCCACTGGAGAGTGGTATTCAAGCGAAGCAGTCTGTGACGCTCACTACTGCTCATTACAATATCTAGAGTGTGTCGTTCAATTACCAGGTAAAAGAAAAGAATCATATTTACAGTAATGACTTTACTCTTTGAGTTACAGTATAGCCTCTAGTAAACTTCACTGTAGGTGTCCCGCAGTCAGAATCTTAGGGTTTTGTCTTGTTAGGGCGATCAGAAAGTTATTGTGTGCGTTAGAACAAGAAGTCAAATGTGGAAGAAAGATCGCGGAATAATGGGGCAAATGTTGTTCCTAAAAAAAGAAGACATAAAATTTTGTGAATGTAGCTATTCTGTATTTAACTGAGGTAAATAACCAGAAATCTCACCACATTCTATAATTTGCATGACATTTACTTCCTTTGTCTTCATTCTCTGTTATCTGTTAGTGTCAAACGCATGACGGAATCTCAATTGTTATTTTTTGAAGTTTGACAAATAAATTTAGAAGAACTATGGCCATCCATGTGATGATGTTAAACAGAATCTTGTAGTTGGTAATCAGAAAGTATTCAGACCTAATTACACAATATAAGTTTTCCTAGTGGATTCCTGCTGCTCGCACCGGGGTAATGCTTAATGGGAGCTTGGTCCTGATCTGTTTGGTAAGAAATGTAATGAAATGACAACATATAAGAGTAGTCTCCATTGCAAAATAGTTAAATAAAGCATCAACAAGAACTGAAATAAAGTAGCAAAATGTGTATGTATAGTTTTCCGATAGAGACGTAGTGTTAATGTGAAGAGTTTAAGTAATGTGTGCTACGAGTATAAAGAATATTTTACAGATGACAACATGTATTCGATTAATTAACCTAATTTAAACCAAGGTGCCTGGTAGGCATCCAAGGGTATAGATTGTTCTTTCATCAAATCATAACAATAGTGAGTCGGGACCTCTCGACCCTGTACAACTGTTGGAACGATGGTCCCGAGAAGACACTGCTACTAGGAGATTACGAATCCTGGCCTTACGGTTCACTGGTGCAGGACAATCTATGCATTTGAAATTTGACCTTAGCGGAGGACGTGTGAAAGTGCAATTATAGCTACGACGAGACACGAAATATTCTAAAGTACATATTTGAGAGCGGCACACGTGTGGAAAGTCTTGTGATGTTTTTGACGCTCATTCCTCCTCATTGTAAAATGCACATTAAAGGAGGAATTATAACTGAAGATTTAGGTGGCGCATCTCTTACTTGAAAATATAAACTTAGATTTTAATGCGGAGCCTAACAATTTTAAGGAAGTGATCCCACTTGTTGGCGGCTGAACTGTAAGCAATTTTGTTTATCATTTGCAGCTATTGCAATAATCATATTCATCTTCGCACATTAATCCTGGTAATCTTACATCATAAGGAGTTTGCGAAACAGTTCTTCACAAGAGGTCTGCGTCAGTAGAAATTTGAGGAACATTTATTGTTTTCATTGTTGGAAACCTGATATAACGTTTAGTTTTCTCAATTTGTACAACATCGGTTTACTGGATACTTTGGTGATGATCTGGCAATGACAAATAACCTACGTGAAGCACAGAATACATTGTTACAAACTTTAATTTTATACCAGTTTTAAAGTTGAAAATGTCAACTCTAAAAGTATGACGTGATATGATGTACAAAGTGTGCAACATTGCATTCTGTGTTTCACACATGTTATCGTTCAATGTGCAAGTATTCAGTAAAGTGACGTTTTGGCCATTTGAAGAAGACACTGGTAGGCCAATGGCATCACATTGTAATTCCTAAAAAAGAGCGATTGGGGAAAAGAGAAACACATTTTACAAAGAGAAACACAGTTGGTTAAACTGGTACACGTATAGTATTTGTCCCACATAATATATATATATAATAATAATAAATCACAGCCATATTCAATCCACTAGTGGATGAGGCCTCTCCCCGAAGGGAGGAGTTGGTCTACTGCTCCCACGCTGACCAGACGGGTTGGGAGAGGAGAGCCGAAGCTCTCACTGTGATCGCCACTGTCTTTTATTCACAGCAGCTCCCCAATTGTCCTCACGATGCTGGGTCAACACCGAAATTTTTGAGCCCCCACCGGGAATCGAACCCGGGACCGCTCGCATTGAAGTCGAGCGCTCTACCTACTAGGCTACGCAGGCTCTCATATATATATATATATATATATATATATATATATATATATATATATCACTAGAAAGCTTAGGTTATTGCCTCTCTATATCTGTCAATGTTTTCGCATTATTGTTCTGGAATCATTTTATTAAACACAACCTCTGGTGTTCCTCTTAACACCCCGTCGATAGGGAGAAAATGGGAATACCTCTTCTCTTCCCTAGGGATGGGTCTTTTAACCCTTTCTCTTAGCTTTTCACTGATACCAATATGTATGAAATCAGCACAAATCTAAAACAGGTATACACAACCAAAAGCAAATATATCGTGTGTTTTGAAAATATTGCACAAGGAGTCATTGTGAACAAATTTAATATGAATAGAAAGAAAAAGTAGAGCTGCTCAAGAAAACACAAAGGTAGATCTTAAATAAACATATTGTCTTGACTGATAAGCTTAATGCACTATATAAACGTTCATACTTACAAATTATGTATATATTAAGACACCACTAACTTAACTATATGTAAACTCAAAATGTTAACTGGAATTTTGAGAACAAAATACTTAAGTTACAGTACGTATTAAATATCTTCTTCATCATGAAATGTTAACTGTTCACAACCAACAATTTATTTTGAGAGCTTTGAAGGTTTTGCCTAACATTTTTTATGTAGGATTTATGAATATCTTTGTTAGATACTAAAGATCACTGCATGGTAGTTGGATACTTGCTGGTTAACCAATATTGATTTCTCTAACCAATGTTCAACATACCTACAAATACATTACATTCCTATGTATCCCTCTCAGCTCCCGTGTGCTGCTCATTCCACCCAAAAATCGTTCCTTTATACCCCTCGAACTGAAAAATTCACTGTGCATGTGCAGGAGCCACCACCCAGAGAATTTGGGCAGCACAGCTTGTTCAGTTTAAACTACACTCTCTATGAGTTAAGATTCATCTCGGCTGAATGATTATTGTAAATTCCACAGAGGCTCAGACAAGACACTACAAAAACTGAAAACATGCTTGTTTTCATAGACTTTCGGGAGAAGTGTTTCAAACACTCGTAATGTACGTTGATCTACCTGGACATACTTTAACATTCGGAACCATAAAATAGTACCGACCGAATGACCATTTAATGTATTTTCAATCATAACTTTATTGATATTTATTACGAGGTAAGGAACCTTTGAATATTGATGAGGTTGGGAAACTAGGAATGAGAGAAAGTTGCATTGCGAACACATTTATGAACTCAATGA
>JAGDQP010074412.1:0-10275 GCA_022664845.1 Lepisma saccharinum | reverse complement strand
GCTGAGTTCTGGCATTCCAAGAAGCTCCTATGTTCCATCAGTCTGAGGCTTCTGGAGTTGACGGACGGGCTTTTGCCAGATGTCCTGAATGTTCTCCTGTCCTTCTTTGCTGAACCTATTTTATTTGCTTTACACTATTTACTATATCCTCAATTTTATTATAAAAACATACAACAAAAATAACGCCCTACCTAGTCCAAAGTAATGCTCGAAACTTTGTAGGATTTTGCATTTTGTATTAGGCATACTTCAGCCTATGTCGAAAGTGATTTCTCCGAAAGAAATAGGTCACACGTTCATGAATCAGAATAATTTTCATTTGTATATCACCATTGTTTTTTTGCTGCAAAAAGACGGAAAGTGCGTCGAGTTAGCGATGGCGAACAAGACGGGTTAGAAAGAGCCAGGTTAGATTTTTATACTAAACGCGATGCATCTCTCTTTTAGATACACCACCTGTGACTGATGCATTTATCGTTCCAAATGGTTCCCGACGTATATTAACGAGTAACGAGAGACCTTCCGTTTTAACACTTCTACAAACATTTTTTGCAACACACGTACTTAGAGAACGCTAATAGGTCTGAATCTGAACCAAGAATGTCTAAAAGAATGTGATCATGTAATGTTTGAATGGCCCCTGTAATGGACTCATAGTCATTCATTTCATTGTTAATTATTTATTTGTTTATGGTTATGTAAAAAAAAAAGTTTTTTTATTTGGTTTATTTTTGTAAAAGTTTGCGAGAGAACAAGGATTTTGCTAAGGCAACTCTGAAGGCTTTTCGTTATTCAACTTTTACTTGGTGTGCTTGTTTGAGTGGAAAAGAAGAGGACTTCACTGTTGTGTGGTTCTTGGTCAAGAAAGGTTCTTAGTTGATAAAGGAGATTGTTTGTTCAAGTCTCGTGATTCTTCGCTGAATCGATGCGACGTGTGATTGAGTCATGGCTACAAGCTTCGTTGCCTTCCGTGAGGTCATGTCAAATGGGTGAAAAGGAGGCAATTTGTTTTCCGCTTCGGAATTAATTTAATATGTTTCTCAGTTTGAGATTTTTCGCGTTTATTTAATTACTTCAGTTCAATATTATAGGGAAAGTGAGTGAGTAATATTAGATTAATATTCTGTTAATCTTAATAGAATTTGAGAGTTTAAATTTCTATTATATTGTGTTTTTTTTATAAATCTCATTAACGTTCGCGTTTGGGAGTGAATTCTTAATTCAAATAAATTAAAAATAAATAGTTTATTGTTTAACTGTGAATGATTAAAGTTCCTTCTTTTTCGAAATTAAACGTAGGTAAAAAAGGTTATGTTGTCTTATGTTCAGATACTTTGTTGTTAAATTCAGAGGGACATTTAACAGTCTCGTAATTAATTTTCAATTTAATTTTGTCTTTTTTAAATAAGTAATTTTAATTTTCTATAATTCTTTCTAATTTTGTTCTGCTTTGAATTTGCCAAACAAGTGGTTAAATTAAAGTTCAGTCTTAAAGGGGTAAACTTTGTTAAATAAATTTTGTTGAAATTAAATTTGACCGTTTAGTAAAACAGTGTTAAATGTAGTAAAAAAATATATTAAATCACAAAAGTAAATTTCTATAATTAGTGTTGATTATTAATAATTGTAATTAATCTGAAATTAACTGAATTACTAATTTTTAATTTGAATTAGTCTTTTTATTACATTTAATGAGAATTTTGTTGAGTCATAACTTTATAGTAGATAACAGGTAACTTTTAACCTTTTTTGAATAAGGTGGCTCAACATCAGTGCGTTTGATATAGTTTAAAGTTCAGAAATTTTGTATTAACGTTCCAATAGTTTTGAAGTGGATATTAATTCTAACTCAAAATAAATCTTAAATCGTTTCTAACGAATTATAAACGTTGTACGGTTTTTGTTTCACTGTTTGAAATTTTCATTTTTGGGTTGTTCAGTTTTCCTTTTTGAAGAGTTCAATAGAAGGATGCCTATTTGGATGGTAATCTTTTCCTCTATGATCTATATTTCCTTTTTGAGAAATGGTAAGTGTTACTTTAATTTTGTTTTGGTGTAATTGAGTGAGAGTTTGTTTCGATTTGGTTGCTCAGTGGTTTTGTTCAAGTTCGTAGACGGAGTGTTCAATCACTTTGGAATTCGGTCGAGTGAATTTTGAATGTTTCGGAAAGAGGAATTTTGTTTAACAACTTGATCTCTCGCAAAATAATTAAACGTTAGTTTTTTTTATATTAAGATAAGATTTTCATCGTGTAATATTTCTGATTGAAATTCAATTTTGAAACATAATTTTTTTTCTTTAAATAAGAATTAATAGTTCCTAGAATCGAAAGTTTGTTTGGATGATATACATTTTTTTTATTAATCGAATGTAATTAAAGAATTTGTGATAAACTTTAATCAATAATTTTTTATAAATAGATTTGTTTCATGTTTGTTTTTCGATATTTTTCGGCGAATTACAGCAACAGAAGGACCTTTTACGATAGCTTGTTTTGGGAAAATTCGTTTTAGTACCTTAGTCAAGCGCTACTGATCTAAATTTAATTTGGATGCCTTCTTTTCTTTTGTTCCAAGCGATTGATATATCGTGGTTATATATCACGTGGATCAGCGTGAATCTCTAAGGCGTCTCTGTTCTGAACAGTTTCAAAATCTCAAGTGATCATAAGATGGTAAGATGTAAGCTGAAACTAAATACTAGACTTGAGAGAAAGAAGCTTATCAGAGGAAAACCTTGGAAGAGTTAGAAGATAAAGAAGATATCAATAGCAGAAATAAAATACTGATAGGGAGACAGCCAAGGAATAGAGACATCAGAAAGAAAAAAAAAGTGAGCAAAATCTCAGAAGAAACTAGACTCATTATGAAAGAATAACGGAAATGAGAGAAGAGGAAAATTACAAGAAGAGGATTGAGTACATAGAACTAAATAAAATCATAAGGAAGTAAATAAGAGAGGATGGACAAAGGTACAACGAAAATCTTGTTAGAAATACAATCGAGGAAAACAAAACAACAGCTCTTGATAGGGAGAAAGCAAATAATTGCAGTAAAGAGACCAGACGGGATCGTAACACGAAATAAGGAAGAAACTATAAAAAAAAAACTTGAACATTTCTATAGAGAATTGTACTACTACAAAGAAGAACTAGGAAATGAAGATTCAGAACAAAATTATGTAGATATCTCAAACGTAATGAAAGAAGAAGTGGATAAAGTATTTCCAGGGATGAAGAATGGCAAATCGCTGCTAAATTATTCTGCATGTGCTTGAGGGAGAGAAAAATACTGTCAAGTAGGAATAATGCTGTTGTCATTTTATTGTACAAGAAAGGGGACAAAGAACGTGTCGAAAACTGCAGACCAATTAGTATATTGTCAGTTCTTTATAAAATGTTCCCCAAAGTTATTTTGAATCGTATTGAACGAGACTTGCATTTTAGCCAGGGAAGGGAACAAACCGGATTTCCTTGTGGATTTAGCACAATGATTCACATGCAAACATTGATTGCAGTTACCGAAAGGACTAATCAATATGAATTTCTACTATGTCTAGGATTCATAGACTTTGAAAAATGGTTTCGATTTTGTTTCGATCTCGACCTCGATAGGTTCGGGAATCCACGGTTCTGCGGTATGGATTTCAAATTCCTCTGTTTGTTCCCCGCTGTGTACATTAAGAAGTTTGTCGAAATAACTTTTCCACACATCGACAATTTTAGTCGGATCCGCCTGAAGATCTCCACGTTCATTTCTAATCATTCCTAACCTCGGCTGGTAACCTTTTCTTAACGAGTTTACCCCTTTGTATAGATCTCGTATGTTATTTGTCTTCCCGTTTTCCTCAATCTCCTGAATCTTCTGCGTCAGATATTCTCGCTTTTTGTTTCTGAACCCTAGTGTGGCGTTTCGTTTCGCGTTACTGTAGTGGTTGGTATTTGCTTAGCTTTTATTACTTAGCCATCGTTGCCTTGCTTGTTTTCGTTCCTCATGAAGTTTAATGCATTCTTCATCAAACCAAGGTTTGATTTTCTGTTGTTTCTTTTCACCTACGCGTTCCTTCGCTGCGCTATTAATTGTTTCACTAATTGCCTCCCACATCTTACTTACATCAATTTCATTATTAATATTATCATTATTATTACTCGAGTCGGTAGGATTTCGAACCTATTTGAGAGTTCGAGTTGGTAATCTGCTCTTATGCTCGGATTATTTAATAGTTTCACTTCGAATTTCAGTTGTTTTGATCCCCTGCTTTCTCTGTTCGCGATGCATAACTTTTCCCTTACTTTTGTGATCACTAATTGATGGTCGGTGTCACGTTCCGCTCCTCTGTACGACCTAATGTCCATTATGTTGGTGTGTCTTCGTCTGTCTACTAATACGTGATCGATCTGGTTGAGATTTTTGCCGTCCGGAGATACCCATGTGTATTTGTGTATGTCTTTGTGTTCAAAGTACGTGCTCTTTACCAGTAAGTTTTTCGAAATCGCGAAAGTTATCAGTCTTTCTCCATTGTTGTTGGTCTTTTCGTGAATACTGTATTTGCCTATAGTAGGTCTATATTTTTCTTCCCTCCCTACCTTTGCATTGAAATCACCCAACACAATTTTCGAATTATACTTCGGTAATCGGTCAAACAACTTTTCTAGCTCATCGTAGAATATATCTTTGTCGTTATCAGTAGCCACCTCGGTCGGAGCATAGACGTTTAATACAACCGTGTTGCCCCATCGAGTACGTATCGTAACGTACGATAGTCTTTCGTTTACGAAATCTATATTCTGAACCGCCTGAAGGATACTATTCTTAATGAGGAACCCTGTTCCGAAATCGTGAGACTGTGTTCCCCCGTAGTAGAAAGTGTACTTGCCCTGCGGGATACTATCTTGACCCTCCCACCGAACTTCTTGTATCGCTAATATGTCTTGCTCGTACTTCTCGGTCTCGTGTACCGCCACCTGAAGAGCGCCCGTTTGGTATAATGTTCATACGTTCCACGTTCCTATTCTAAGGTCTTTCTTAATCCTGTTCATAGAGCCCCCTGAAGCAGTCCCAGCCCGGAGATCCGAATGAGAGACTAGTTTACCTCCGGAATATTTTACCCCAGGAGAATCCATGAACCATCTGTTACTATTTCTTGACATGTTTTAGCGGTGTAGAGTTGTCAGCTCTACAACCTCGCAGTAAAGGTAGACATTCAAGATGTCGCCCTCTGTCCATCTCTGAGCCTTGCCGATGTCATTCAGCTTCAGCCTCAGAGTGGTAATGGTGATGCTGCTTCCCATCATAATGATATTTTTGTTCGGGATTATTTTCACCTAGCCTTTATCCCTCTACTAACTGCAATGCAGCATTACTGGTTTTGCCGGCCCGGAATATTCTCGGTACCCACCATATCTGGTCGGCATTCCCCTACCCGCCACCTGGGGAGGCGCCTGGTGTGAGACCAGTAACTCCAACCCGGTCTGTCATTAGACTATATCAAGAAATTGAAAGTTTTGAAGTTGGAATGGTGGTAACGCATGGAGATTCAATTAATCTAAAACTGTTTTTCGCGGACCTGGAATGAGTGTTCCAAAGTTTAAACTGGGATGAAGTTCGAATAAATATCAACGGCGAATACCTACAATTCGCTGTTGATAATTCTGTTTGCTTCAAGTGCCAAAGAACTATAAATCAGAATGGAAAAGTTGTGTAATGAGAGTTCGAAAATAAGCCTTAAAATGAATTAAGTAAAACAAAAGTAATGTACAATCAAAATACTTCAAAGAAGGAAATAAATATTATCAGCGATGCAAAGGACATAGTTGTTGGGTATGTTTACTTGGACCAGTTCAAAACTTCGAATGTCAAGTTGACGGATGAAATAAATAAAGCTATCCTGTGCCATACGTACACGCCGTGAACGGTGCATGGGGAATGTGGAGGTAATGCTCCACATTTTCTTGACCTACGGTACGAAGTGAGATGGTGTGTCAGTCCCACGCTCGACCACCTTTACCTTAACAAGGCGCCCAGTCATACCAAGGACACTCTGGTACTCAGTTCGATAGGAGGCTGAGTGCACCTCAGAGCGCCAGGCATTGGAACACTGCGAGAATAGTCTCCAGTGTCCTGGCCGGGATTTGACGCGCTACCGTCTGAGACACGACGACTCATGATGAAATAAATAGAAGAAGTCAAACCAGGTAGAGTTCATTTTGGATGACTACGCTATTTTCAAAAGCAAACTACCAGTGTGTCTGAAGCGTAAAGTGTATAATCAATGTGGCTTACCTCTAATGATGTCGGATTGTGGAACCTGGACATTGAATGCGTAAATGACTCAGATTGCGATTCGCACAAATAGCAATGAAGAAGTGCATGCTAGGAATAACCAGAAGGAACAGGAAGACAGATGAATGGATTCGCGTACAAACAAAGAGGATGTAATCAAGACTGCAAAGAAGATGAAATGGAGATGGGCCGGTCACATAGCTAGACGAATAGATGGAAAGTGGAACACAAATGTACTACATTGTATTTCTAGAGAAAAGGAACCACCGAGACGACGTTCAAATGCTAGATGGGTAGATGAATTCAACCGTTTTTCAGGAGCTACATGGATGAGAATAGCAGCAGACCGTGATCTGTGGAATTAAATGGGGAAGCCTTCATCCAGCAGTGGATAGAAAAGAGCTGAATATGATGATGATGATAATTATACATAGAATTATATGCACATTGATGTCCAAAACAAAATTATTATTATTAT
The DNA here is from genome assembly GCA_022664845.1 of Lepisma saccharinum. Lineage (NCBI taxonomy): Eukaryota > Metazoa > Arthropoda > Insecta > Zygentoma > Lepismatidae > Lepisma > Lepisma saccharinum. The sequence continues at coordinate 3,515 of JAGDQP010074412.1, read as the reverse complement.
TACGGAAACCAGAAGAATGTTTCTAGCTGGTATTCTAGTATTGATTGGCAAATTCATGTATTCACACTATTGCCGCAAAACTTACAGGCGTGAACATTTTTTAAAAATATTTATGGCCATTAGGGATAGTGTTGAGGAAAGGATGTTAGAAAGTAGTCGGCCAGGACCTAGTTAGTGGGAACCATCCCGGCATTTGCCTGAAGTGACTGAGGAAAATACCTGAAAATTATCAGTCAGGATGGGCGGTAAACTGGGATGATTCCCACGTCCTTTCTATTGGTAAGTAAACGTTCTACTAACTGAGTTATAACCTCTCGGTTCAAGTGTGGCAAAGCATGCGAACAAAACAAGTGGAGCGAAGTTTGATATTTCATAATCCCGTAACAAGGCAATAAAGTAGGGCCTGCGCTCACAATATTTTCAGCCATAAAGTGTCAAGCATAATGTATCTGTAGGTTACAAGCAGGGAAGAGACATGTAAAAAAAATATGTGATAATGAGGATACTGCATAAGGTCAACAAATTTGTTTTCATTGAATTGAATAGATCTTTCTTTAAGGTCTTTAGGCAATTATGTCTCAGGTCGTACGGATGATGGAATGAAGAAAGTGGGAAGAAACGGGAGCACCCCGAGAAAACCTACGCACACGGTGTTTGTCCACTACAAAACCCACATGGCATGATCAGGGATCGTTTCGAGAACACCTAGCACGCTGTACCAACTTTTTTAAAAACTCGCTTATTTAACTTTCTGTTATACACTACATTTTATTTATAAAATTTGGACGTTTAATTTTCGTTTATCTTACTTATCCGAACTACGGACAACACATTTAAAATAACATCCATGCCAAAAGCGGGATTCGAACCCGCGATCGCCAGATTCGATCCTTTAGTCGCCAGACCAGCGCATTAGCCAGCTCGACCACCGGGACCGGCACTGAACCACCGCGGCCCCAATTTATTTTCATGTTCGATTAATTGACCGTAGTTTTACAAATACATATTTACAGCAACTAGTGAACAATGTTCTGGTGTTAATTTTAGCGCTTGTTAAGCTACTCTTATCGCAAAAGGTCCGATTTTGGCATATGTGATACGCGGTATACGGTTCCTTCGGCCCTCCCGCAGCATATTTTCGTCTGAGATTTAGCTTTTCAACACGAAACTTTTTTCAAAACAGTGCGAATTGCTCGTGCCACGGAGTTCCTTTCGGATTAGTTGCTGTCGCAAGCTTACTAGCTGCACACGACTGTCAAATAGAAAATACTGATTCCAAAATAATAAACATAAATAATTAAATTGTTTAATGGTAAAAAAAGAGTACAGAACACTTAAGTTTTGTAATAGTAATTGTAATTTGTGATGATTGCGCACAGTCCGCGACTAGAGATTATTGCACTATATGGACGTACTATATGTAACAGACATTCGCCACAGTATATTTATGTCAAAAATTAATAACAAGTTTAATTTAATTCTATTGTACTGAGGACCTGTGTGCAGTTATCAATTCAGTGATATCAGTAACTCTACAATCTACATTAGTATTATGTCCACGCAAACAAAAGTAAAAAACGGACAATTTTTAGCAGTTCAGAATATTATTATTCTGAGGCACAGCTTTGATAAGGACATTATCCGTTTTCTGATAACAACAGAATACTGAATTCTGCTACTGACTTATTTTCGTTACCCATAAGTCCTTGTCACCGCAGACATGTTTCTGTCGGTTACGTCCTGCAATTGGGATAGGCAATGGGAAAACACGCAGGTTCGATCCAATCTGCCGGCTATCCTGATTGATGTTGTCCAGGGTATTCCTCAGTTGAATTAGTAAATTAGTCGAATGACACGATAGTACCTCAACTAACACCGTGGCCACTACCACCATTGTTCCCAGAAGTAATCGCCGAGAGGCTTCATCTCTCAGACAGGCTAGGCCGAAGTTCAACTCAAAAAGAATATTGCTAAAAAAATAATATTTTGAATATTACGCAATAAAACACAATATTTTCATTAAATTTTCAAATAGAATTTTAACCAGCCTGTTAAAATATATCGTCCCACTAATTGACTTCAGAAGATGTTGATAGTCAAAATGTTCGAATTGAATTTAATTAATTTATGACCTTGATGAAATTATGGCTCAGGTGCTGGGGAGAAGATGCGGTAAGGACCCAAAGTCAAATTTGAAGGTGTCATCCACCTCAAAATAAAATTTCAAACTGAAGCTCATGATGGAACTTGATCCTCGACCGCACCGGACCTGAATCTCACTCAACTTCGACCTCGCGTCTTGAGGTCTAGGTCAGATTATATAGAGGTTGGACCTAGCGAGTTTGCTCTTTAAACTATCGAGCTTGTTGATCAGCTTGCTCAACATTTTATTCGAAGAGTTTGCTGTCGAGGAAGCAGGAGTATACTTTGCACTATGACAGTATCTGGCATGCTGATCAGCTTGCTTGACGAGCCTGCCATTGACGAAGCTTGACGAATTTTTTTTCTATTAAAGTATAGAGCTTACTGATCAGCTTCCTCGACAAGCATGTTCATCAGTGTCGTCGAGGAAGCTCGGTGGAGCAATCTGATCAGCAAGCTCGACAGTGTAACAGCGACCTTTGCTTCACCCTTATAATTCAACTTGGGCCTCAGTCAATTTGAATTTGAATTTAATTTATGACATTTAGGCATGTAAGGCTCTGGCCAAGATAGAAGGGGAAATGATTCGAGAAAATGTTGTCTTCCAGAAGGTTCACATGGCATGAGCAGGGATCGATCCGAGGACCCCTAGCACCATAGGTGAGCGCTCTACCAACTTTTCCCGCTTTCACCCTCGACTCACGCTTTACCTTCATGCTCACACTCCAAGTTTTTTTTTTCAATACTATATTTCACCGTTGAATTTAATTCGCTTTTTGTTTTCTAAAGGGTAAAAAATGGTTATATGGGTGGTGAAAAAGCTCGTGTTTGCTGTTAAAGATCCTACTGGAAGAACAGTCTTTTTTTTAAAAAAGAAAAAGGCGATTTAACACACAACCTATCTATCAGTCACGTGATAAAGACGAGCAATATTTCTTTTGTGAGTTTTCTCTTACAAACAGCGTACATTACACACCTGTCTTGAAACCAAGACCTGCACATATAGCTCAGTTGAGCAAAACTGAATCAAAAGCACAACTTTCTTCTTCTGTTTTCTTTGCTTCAGGCTGTATTTGATAAGAAATTTTGTAGTAAGTTACCGAAGTTTGTGTGTCGAGACTGTGCCAACATTTGACTGACACAAAATATATTGAAGAGAAAACGTGTGTGTTTTTTAGTAAAAGAAAAAAAAAAAGGCAATCTGGCATTTCTAGAACTCGCTTTAAAACAAATGTCAGATCAATTATTCCCATTGGTCTTGGAAGGGTAGTGAAAAGTCTATATCTAATGTAACATATTCTGTCGCACATTGTCCATTGTTGTTCGTTTTAAGGTAATTACACTATGTATCCAGAGGTTAGCATGCCGTGCTA
>JAGDQP010074409.1:0-10276 GCA_022664845.1 Lepisma saccharinum | reverse complement strand
GTGAAGGTACACATTGGGTTACTTTGTATATTAGTAGTCGACGACGGGGGTTTTACTTTGATCCGCTTGCTCAACCTCCGTCTAAACCACTTGTTCATTTCCTCCAAAGAAACTGTAAAGTCTACCATGTCAATCACATTCAGTACCAAGCTGATCATTCCTTGTTATGTGGTATGTTTTGCATTGTATATCTGTACTTCAAAGTACGAAATGTAAATATTAATTCAAAATTGTTCACCACCAACCCAACATGGAATGATCAACTTGTACACGAGTATGTCCGAAAAATAAAAAAGCAATCAAAACGTAAATTGTAACACCTTTTGTAGTAGAGTAGTTTAGTTCTAAGATCATATGTAGTAGAGTAGTTTCATGTAATAAAAACTTTTTTTTACCTCTAATCCTTTTGTGTTTTGGGTTTGATTTCAAGAAATGACAATCACCTTATATCCTGGTTGGTATATATTTATTGGTACTAAGACTACAAGTGTAATGTGGATATGTCATCCACCACCTTTGCTGATTGTAACTTCATCCAACACTGTAACTGTATGCAGGTTCGCAATGCGCATGCATACTCTTGCACTGGTTGGTGATACGTACAGTTGGTAATATCAACTTTAAACTGTAATGTGCGCAACGCAGGACAGGCTTGATCTTCAAGGTTTGTTACATTCGCCAACTGGAAAATCTTACGTAAAACACTCATCTTCTCATTACCCTTACAGTAAAAGATGGACCCTCTCTCACAACATTGCGTAACAAGATGGCGAACGTGTAATACACTAAACCCATTGGTTGTATTCCACTCTAAACCGTGCAAATTATTAGTTAGCCAATCCACTTGACGCTGGTACCCTACAGCTAAATCTGAACGTTCACATGGTAATTTTAACAGGCAATGCAATATTAATGTAGCATCACACGCAACCAAACAAAATTCACGGATAATGTACTCGTTGGCGGAAATCTTAAAACCTTGAAAATCAATAATGTACTGCCGTGCGCACAATACACGTAAACCCACTGGGTTCAGCTGCTGCTGTTGTTCAAACACTAAAGGAATCAACTGTGCAATGCACTCTGGGTCCTTAATAAACTGATGCACTATGTTTAATAAAGGTCTCTTCAAAATATGAGTATGACCCTGGGAAACAAAAATGGAATAATATTCACCAAACAGTTCTGGATCGTTCATATGACTTGATACATGCTGCGCAATCACGGTACCCGTATTCCAAACGTACAGGCAATTGTGGGCCTTACGTAAATTACACTCGGTACATTGAATTGGGTTGGATTGTAAGTATGCACCAATGGTGGACAACACACATTTATCCAAAATAAAGTCGCCTTCACAACTAGCACACTGCGCCATACTACCACTATCCACTATGTACTCTAAGGATTACACTGAGAGACACTACAGACACACGTGGAGTACATATAGTATGAAAATAACCACATAGTAAGGGTCCACTACAATACACAGATCACTTGGGCTTAAAGGGGGCTTCCATATCCTTGGACAACAACATATCCACCAATGCACCACGGTTTAGTTTCAGCATGCGTTGAAGACCCCAGTCGAACTTTTCCTTTAATGCTGCTGGAGCCGACTCATGAGATTTCATGTACGTTGCAAACAAACCATCCACTGTCTTCGGGTCACGTAAAATGGTCTTTGTACGACCCCCAAACAATGTCGATATATATTCAGGGCTAGCGTCCGGAAATAAATAGCCACCGCAATGACCGGTACAAATATGGTCACGTTGGCTCGGTTGATTCGTATAACATCCTATGCACAAAAGGCAATCGGAAAACTCATACTGATGAATACTTGCTACTATACACGGTTCATCCACCCACCGAGCAGAACACTTGCACGGGGCGGAAGACTTATCCGCAGGTACGACTGGACTGACAACACTCGCAATAGCCTTGTTCATGCTTGAGGTGGTCATAGCAACTGATAATGACACCTGATCACCAACACACTTTAACCACAACCCCGCACATGCGCAAACGCAGCTACACATACCACCACAAATCCTCACCACTCCTGCGGTATCGCCCTTTACCATGTCAAACTAACACCTGTTGTCAAAAGTGATATGCTAAGCCGATTCCACCTTCACGTACGTCCAAGTAGCATTTCCCAATGAATAGAAGGCATTAAACCGAGTAGGACAAATACGGCAAAATTCCTTTGTTCAACAAAACTTTGTAAAGTCTTCTATGCCCTAGTATATCGTCACCCACCATTGTAGCGGCACCGCTTTGTTCATGTCAAACTGACAGCACCTGTCAAAAGTGACGAGATAAGCCGATTAAAACGTCAAGCAGAACCATTTATCATACTCACATCATTAATCTCTCCATTGTGTACAATAATCCTACATGACAGGTGAACATGGTCGTTTTGCGAACAATAGAGGCGGTATTACAAAGAGCACCCCAGTTGTAGGCCACACTCTACTGATTACTTATCTGTACTCTGCTTATGGGGTTGCTGAGACACATCTTCACTAGTTGAACCAATTTTTTCGGAATTCCAAATCGTATCAGGATACTGTATAACTTTTCCCTTTTGATAGAATCATATGCTTTCTTAAAATCAATGAATAGCTGATGAACCGTCCCACTGTATTCCCATTTCTTCTCCAAAATTTGTCTCAAGGCAAAAATCTGGTCCAACGTGGATCTATTTCTTCTAAATCCACATTGGTGATCTCCAATTATTTCATCTACGTATACACTTAGGCGTGTTAGCAGAATATTACTTAATACCTTGTAACAGGTTGGAAGTAACTAGATTCCGCGGTAATTATTACAGTCCGATTTATCGCCTTTTTTGTAAATCGGAACTATTATTGAGGTTTTTCATTCCTTTGGGAGCTCCTCCTTTCTCCATATAGCACTTATCAATTTATGTAGTTCCTTGATTAGTGCCGTTCCTCCTGCTTTGATTAATTCGGCTGGAATATTGTCTATTCCTGGTGATTTGAAACTTTGCAATTTCTTTACAGACAATTCGATCTCGATCTCGCTAGGTTCGAGAATCCACGGTTCTCCACACATCGACAGTTTTAGTGGGATCAGCCTGGAGATCTGCACATTCATTTCTAATCATTTCTAACCTCGGCTGGTAACCTTTCCTTAACGAGTTTACCCCTTTGTATATATCTCGTATGTTATTTGTCTTGCCGTTTTCCTCTATCTCCTGAATCTTCTGCGTCAGATATTCTCGCTTTTTGTTTCTGAACCCGAGTGTGGCGTTTCGTTTCGCGTTACTGTAGTGGTTGATATTTGGTTCGGTTTTATTACTTAGATATCGTTGCCTTGCTTGTTTTCGTTCCTCATGAAGCTTAAGGCATTCTTCATCAAATCAAGGTTTGTTTTTCTGTTGTTTCTTCTCACCTACACGTTCCTTCGCTCAGCTCTTAATTGTTTCACGAATTGCCTCCCACATGTTACTTACATCAATATCATTATTAGTATTATCATTATTATTACTCGAGTCGGCTAGGATTTCGAACCTATTTGAGAGTTCGAGCTGGTAATCTGCTTTTATGCTGGTATTAGTTAATCGTTTCACTTCGAATTTAAGTTGTTTTGGCCCCTTGTTTTCTCTGTTCGCGTTTCATAACTTTTCCCTTACTTTTGTGATCACTAATTGATGGTCGGTGTCACCTTCCGCTCGTCTGTACGACCTAACATCCATTATGTTGGTGTGTCTTCGTCTGTCTACTAATACGTGATCGATCTGGTTGAGAGTTTTGCCGTCCGGAGATACCCATGTGTATTTGTGTTCAAAGTACGTGGTCTTTACCAGTAGGTTTTTCGAAATCGCGAAAGTCTTAAAAGCCATAAATAAAATTTAAACTTAAGAGGGAGGGCAGAAAGAAAAAATCAAATAGCAACTCATTTAATTTGCCAGGTATTGTTTTTCTCCAGTGTGGTTATGTATAAATTCATATTAAGATCACGGTACCAGTTTCCGTCCAGTAGAGTTTTGAAAGCAAATAAATAAGGCTTCTGATGAGTGGATCGCGCAACTCATGTTTCTACTAAATCGTTTTGATGTTCAGAAACAGACTGAATTCTCATTGACTTTCAAATTGTATGAGACTCAGTTATTCAGTGTAGAACACACACATTCAATATCCATTGTCTACATCGTTAGTAGGGAAAGGAAGCGCAATTATGTATCGATGAAGCTTTTAAAGTTAACATAGAGGTGTTAGCCATAGACAGATTCACACACGTTGAAAGAGGAAACACTGGTAATCACAGTAGAAAAAAAAAGTTTATTGAGTATTATGGCAGGCAGTTATTGCGTGGCTGGATTTCTGGTGCAAAAGTTTGGGGCAAAAGCCAGTACCTGACCATTATGACTATTAACTGGAATTAACGTTAATAATGTATGGCACCGCTTTCCGGACACCGGAATAACTATCGCAGAATGGGGTGAAGGTAGACCAATATTCAGTTTTCAACCATTCTCTCAACTTTAATTATTTATTTAATTATGTGATGAAGGTGATGTGTGTTGTGCCCTAAGGAAGGTTCCTGGGCACGTGAACCGACGGTGGTTTGCCATTGCTTTCCATCGGATGTTTATGCAATAAGGACGGGACCTACAGTTTACCGTGGGCTCTGAACTTTCTGTGTCCGCCGGGAATCGAACCCGGCACCCATTGATTACAAGGCAGGGAGTCTTACCACTTACCCTCCCAAAAGGGTCTGGATTAGAGAATGGACTCCCATTTAAATAACTAGTTTTCTCGACCGTCTAGGATTTTCTATCTTTTGGTTCGCATGAAGGAAATAGTTTTGTGTGTGAATCTTGTGCGGAGTTGAATTTGAAGTTTTATGGCCTTCAGGCATCTTGGGCTCAGGCGCAGATAGGGTGGGGGAGATAATGGAAGCTACTCGGCCAGGGCCAATTTTGTAGGTACCATCACGGGAATTTGTCTGGCGTGACTGACGAAACACCCTCAGTCAGGATAGGCGGTCCCTAGGTCGTTTCCAGGACCTTTCGATTGCTAAGTCAACGCTCTACCAACAGAGGTTCGATTACTCGATTCTGGAGGGAGGGGAAAATAACACCCTAAATGGTTATAGACGGTTTGGGTAGTTTGATTTGCCGTAAAGTAAAAAGGTAAAGCTATACGCACGCGCCCTGTCCCCTGTGCAATACGCACGCGCTGTTAACGGCGCATGGGAGATGTGGAGGTAGCGCTCCATGTTTTCTTGACATACGGTACGAAGTGGAGTGGTCCGGTACTCAATTTGATAGGATGCTGAGTGTACCTCAGAGCCAGGCATGAAAACAGTGAGAAAAATCTCCAGTGTCCTGGCCAGGATTTGAACCCGGGTCGCCCGATTCGTAGTCCGCCGCTACCGTCTAAGCCACGGCGACTCACGCCGTGCATCTCCTAAATTAGATGTTTTGAGTGGGTGCGGATTAGCAACAGCTTTGTAACTGTAAAATTACAGGATTTTGTCTACGGCTGATCATTTGTTTTTTAATTTTATGTTATGGCTGTGAGTCTGAACGTGACAATTTGTAATTTTTTTCTAGTTTCGTTTCGTATTGAGGTTTGGGGGGCAGAGGCAATCAATCAATTCGGGCATTTTATGTTTTGTTGAAACAATAAAATGTTGAGAAATTTTCCAATACTTTCTTAGTGAAGTTTAACTATGTGTTTTATATAACATTTCACGTTTTATAACGATCTAAATAATTCTGCTTCGAAAGTTAGAAATAACCGTGTATATTATTCTTACGGTAACCATATTTTCTGTTAAATTTCGGAACGGGTCTTACCAGGATCTAGTGGTTCCCCGCCTCCTATTTGTGAGTGCTTGTGAGATCAACGCAAGAAACTTCAGGTCAGAACTTTGGCTTAAAGGTGTGTTTTGTTATGAACTACCTCGGCTTGAAAAATTGTACCAACTTTAGAAGTTTAAACTTGCCTATTTTCTTATATTTTCTTGGTGTTGAGCTGTTACAATAACTGACTTATAGTAATTGTTATATATTGCTATTAATAATTTATGGTTTCAGTTACTATAACTAAGCTATTTTCAAATTAGTTCATCACTTATTGCTTATTAACTTTCTTTTTATGAAATTAGGAACATTTTAATATTTTTCGGGACACAACTTTAAAAATGCTTTAGCTGCTTGGCTCTGAGAAGTTCTCATTCAAATTATTTTGTGAGTTTTAAAGCTTCTACATGACTTTTAAGAGACTGACATAATTTATTAATACATAAAGAACGAGATTATCATAAATAAATGTCTGATCTTATTGCAATATTATTAGATGTTGCTTTTCGTTTTGTTGTTGTTGTTTTTTTTAATAATACGTTTCCTTATAAAATGTCATTCTTATTTCAGTTCACCATCTTGAGATCAATAGGCAGCCTTCTTGAGACTTCTTACAAATGAAGTGTCAGAAGAATACAGCTGGGAAGGTAGGAAGTGGACGAAAGATTTACGTGAAATAAAGATAAAAATCATGCTCAGTGAGTATTTTATAATTAATTGTAACATAATATTATCATATTTTACTAATGCTTTTGTACCATACAGCATAAGCGGCTCGGGCAACAAGTAGATAGGCTTAAGCGCCATCGGAAATGTTTCACAGTATATCGAAAAGAAAATGCAACCACGTCTAAAACTTAAAAAAAAAAAAGGTAAAAATGTTCCATTTCAGATCATAAGGGAAAAAAAAAAGATGCAATGATTCTTTTTAGATTAAGAGACATTTCCCTTTTGTTTCCGCCCTATTTAAAAAATATATATATTGCTTTTACCATTTTGCAATGACCTTTATCTAAACTAATTGATGTCATTAGAAATTTAATGAATATATGAAGGCAGGAAGCGGGGAAACATAACAGGGAAACCAATAAGAGGTGGCATTAAATTCACGAAGTAACATTAAAGGAAGTCGTACGAAAAATTATTAGTAATTTCGATGTTAGTGTTCAATGGAGTATAACAATATAAAGTGGTAATTTAGTTTCTTGTGTCAAATATATTAAATTTAATTAAATTGGCCAAAGTTACTAAAAATGGCCCATACAAAAATAAAGTTTACCAAGTTTTAACAAATACTTACACATACTCGTGCATGCGCGGTGACTCATACAGTGAACATGTTACTCATGGTACTGCTTTTGCATACCGATTGATCATTGGCATATTGTCCTTATACTCAATAATGAGAGCTTTGTGAATGACTGCTATAGGACGTGCTTAAATCAGAAAATTACGTTCATTTGATCTTTTGCTCACCAGCAGTTTTAACAAAAGTCTCGGAACAAATATGGATATTTAACGAGACACCCCCTTGTATTATTCAATCCCTACCAAGAACAAAAAAGCCAAAGTGAAAAAAGTTATATCCCTCTGAAGTGTACTTACTAGAACCGAATGAATGTTTATGTACCAACTGTTCAACAGTGCACACAAAGTTAGAAACAGGCGTAGTAAAAACAGGCATTGTTATTTTTTTTATTGTTTGCTCACTAGGTATACCCGCCAAAATACAAATTATTGCCACTGATTTGTGACCAAATTTCACTAGAGATCACAGCAGCTAAGAGATTTTCTTGTTTTAGTATTCAAGCATTCTATTAACAAACATATATATCATGCACTGAATTACTAGTAAAGTATGTACAATCGAAATCATACAATTTTTCAACAAATCGATACGCGCTTGGCATATACGATGGCAAAATTTAAATCCATACAGGAGGTTTTTTATTAATTTATTTTTTTTAAATTAAAATTTTGTGTAATGTGCACTTTGAAAATGATGTACAAGAAGATTGTTGGCTAAATTTTTACCTATCCGAAGAAGCAATAAATTCAGGCACAAATCGAAACATTACGTTATACATCTTTATTTATAGTACGAACTTATTTTCGGTAAATGTGTTCAGCTTCAGACAACTTCGAGATCCCCCCCCCCCCTTTTTTTCAATTTTCAAACAACTTTCCTTAAGGATAAGCATTATTTTGTCTGCCTTCTATTTTCGTCGCTATCGGTGTTAGAAGCCGACCCAATGCTGTAATTCAGTGGATCTCAAATTTTTCCTTATTGCACCCCCTTTCTTCTGACTAAAATTCTGTGTTCCCACGGTAGAATTTTTCTGACAAGTAAGCTTATCGATGCTTCAAAGCGCTTTTTTGACCAAACTTGGTAAAGAAGTACGGTACATCAGGAAACCACTAGAAAGCGTGATTAAAAGTGCTTTCGTCCATAAAGACAGACGCAGTGGCCAAAGGTTTGGTTCATAAGAATAAAAATTTGTTGTCTGATCTAAGTAGGAAAACATACGTTTATTTATAAAAAGTTTCAAATAATGGAAACAAATACACATACTGGGTAAATGAGCTATCTTTTAGGGGTTAAGTTTGTCATGGCCGCCATCTTGAAGCCGGCCAACTTCAATCTTGCTCGATTTTTTAAATATGATGGGGTCATGTGACATATCAGTCTGGGCTAGAAACTCACCAGAAATACATTGGTGAAGTCAGTTTTGCCATACATTTATTTTTGAAAGAGATAATGAGATGTGACAGTAATATGCGTAGTTGCTTGAAAAACCTGGAAATACTCTATTCTTCTTGAATCTATACAAGAAATGAAAGCCCATTGCACGAGTAATTAGTATTGGGAACCACGTATACAGTACTCATTACTAGTGCATTTGGTTTTCACTTCTTGCATTGTTTAAAAGATAGCAACGTATTTCTGAACTTTTCAATGAGCTACGCATACGAATATCACATCTCATTATCTCTCCTAAAAATGAATTTATGGTAAAACTCACTTTACCAATGTATTTCTGGTAGAGTTCTTGGCCAGATTGATACGTTACATGATCCCTTTCTTATTTCAAAAATCGAACAAGGTTCAAGATGGCGGTCATGAAGAACGAACCTCCGAAATGATAACGCTTTTACCCAGTATCCATTAATGTGTATTTGTTTTCCATTATTCCAAACATTTTATAAATAAACGTGTTTTCCTGCTTAGATCACACTATAAATGATTATTCTTATGTAGCAAACTTAGCCAATGCGCCTGTCTTTATGGACGAAAGCACTTTTAATCAGGCTTTCTGGTGGTTTCCTGATGTCCTCTACTAAGTTTGGTCGACAAAGCGCTTTGAAGCATTGATAGGTTTACTTGTGAGTGGTGACCTTAGGAGATTTCTTGACTGTTCGTAATCATATATTTGTGCTAAAGGTATTTTGCATGTTACAGAGTTTTACTCTGTTACTTGCCGTTACTCTTACCATGCAGAGCTGCTAGTGTGCCTCTCCTTCTGCTCCGACCGCCATCCTGACTGAGGTTTTCCCTGTTTTATCTCAGTCCCACTAGGCGAATGCAGGGATGGTAGTTTCTGTGGGTCGCTGCCTTTCCACATTCTTGCCCCTCCATTATCCCGGCCTAAGTCTTAGATGCCTAAAGCCCACAAATATAGTACCTTCCCTTCGGTGAAATCGTTCATGTATCCCTGGATGTACGCGTACCACAGTTTGAGAGTCTTTGCTGTTCGTCATTCCCTAGTCTCGAACTTTGGATCCAGGGCAGGCTTTAAGGCAGTGGTTTATTTGTAGGGAGGAAGCCAGGGAATTAAAACACAATTCTTTATTTCATATGATCTATTACCTTGCTTTTTCGTAATACGCCGCGCCGTTTATGCATTAAGTTTTTCCTTACAGTTGTACCATACAAAAATTCTGGGTACTGTACCGTATTATATGTGGCAATATTGCGGAAAACATAGGAAACCCCTGTCAAAACGGATGGATTAAACAGGGTTGAAACTCGCGTCGTATTAATAAGTGCAGTCAGAGCTTGTACTCCTAATCCACTGCCATCACAGTATTTACCTGCTAAAGGAACATCTTAGATAATTGTAATTTTCAATTGTTTAACGTTTAACCCAAACAATCGTAGATACTAAGTGTCCACCCATAGTTTAGATTATTAAGCAGCCGACTATAAATTTAAGCTTTACTCTTTTATAATACAGATGAAAGAAACTATTTATTATTTTCTTCTTTCAGGGAAGTGTCCTGTGCAGCAAGGCGTACTTCAGAAGCTGATTCTCAATAGAGGAGTACAAAAATGTGTGCCATGAAAACCGGGAAAGGCAGGACATCGGCGCAGCGAGAGATCGAAATGACAGGAGGAAATCCGAATAAGTTGCTCAAATGATTTTTTTATATTCT
>JAGDQP010074407.1:0-10276 GCA_022664845.1 Lepisma saccharinum | reverse complement strand
CAATCCATTGCTAGGCAGAAACTGGCCCTTATCATGACCCATCCTTTGTAGATCCCTTCAAATTCAAACAGCAAAGATAATTATTTTATCGTAGTTTCTTCTGACATAAATGTATAACGTGTGAAGCAATTATACTTTTATATTTTCTCCACCAGAGATACTGGGCATCCAATATGCACAAAATACGACTTTTTTTGGATTTTAAACAATTCATAAAAAATATTGATGGATACATCAACCTGAACATACTTTGAGAAGTTAATAGGGCACAAAAAATAACTTTGATATTCAGTCTCTTTCGGGCGAAAAATCTCTTCCTGAAAAGCGGAACTGTTGGTTTTTAGGAATCACATTTGTATATCATTTTAACCATTTCAATAATGTTTAGGCTTTTTTTATGCATAAGACCAAAATTGTTAAGCTAAATTTTGTAGGAAAGAATGTTATTTTGTTTGAATGTCCTATGAGTAATGAGTCCGCATATACTAAAATTTTCATAAACTTTTACTAACACAAATTTCGGCATGCGACGAATACAAAAATGGCTGCCATTCAATAATAGATCGGTATAAAAAACGCAATAATACTCATTTTGAACCATTCTTATATAAGGAATATTAATATTTAAAAACAAAATTTAAAGGGGTCCAACAGCCAAGCTAAGCAATTTCACATGGACTGACCCACAGGAATTATGTGCTAAGTGCCTAAAACAGTTTATCTTCTTTTATTAACTCAATTTTCATTTGTTGGGCCCATACACCATTTGGGGGGCACGCTCCTCTGTGTCCCCTGTGTCTACTTCCTGAATATAGTAGAAGTTCCATAATAAATTCAGAGCTTAATGGAAAATTGAAAAAAAGGGCAAGTGCAATATCGTTATATAGGCTAATCCAGTTGCTGTTGTTGGGATTTTAAGAATTGGCTCAGTAGATGCCAGAGGCAGCGTTGAGTCATATTACCAGTATAAGAGATAGTCACTTTTCACATCCTTCCACTTTTTATATAAATGAAATATGATTATAAAAGCCTTGCCACATTTTGACAGAGACTATGACATAAGTTAAATACTGAATATAAAAATCTTATGAAAAATTACCACCACGACTATAAAGAATAGTATCCCACATTATATAATCTTGATAATATAATTTAACCACAGGACAACATCCAGATTGGCAGATTTTGAAATAATTTTTGGCAGAGCACAAATGGATGTTATATGTCCGTGCTCTCTTAATTGTTTAGAAGTGACTGCTTGTGCATTGAAAGGTCCTTAAATTTAACTTCTGATCCTTCTATAGAAATGTTACAACATAAGCAAAATGGCCCTTTACAGATGTGAGATATAGTGCATATTCTGGATAACTAGTCAACCATCATTGACGTTCAAACATTCATAATACACCATTGTAGTGTAGTATCTCAAATTTCGAGACGGTCAGTACGAAAGAACCTCCGAATTTGATTGCAGGAAGTGAGAAAAGAACATATTAAATAAGTCATCGACTAGCTACTACAAAGATGATTTAAGTCCATGTTTCATGAAGACCAAACAGCATTGCGTTTCACCTATCCATTTGTTCGATCATCAACATCATTCCCTGATAAGGATTGCAAGGAAGTTGGCAATTCAATATCTGACAATTGAAATTAATCAGACCCTTTTTTATGTTAAGGATTTGGAAATGTGTATGGTGAAGTAGTTAAAAGCCATATATTTACGGTTGATTTATTCCAGAAAAAGTTCTATTTCATTCTAATTGCTATGCCGATTTCAGATATGTGACAGAACATGAGAAGTGCAGGTAACCAATAAATGATGAGTATGACACAGTTACTAAGTTACTATTGGAGTACATCGAGAACCGAGATGAATATCAATGCATGCATCCAGAACTGAAAAGATTCTTGAATAGCTTTCTAGTGGCGGCAATTATGCCATTTGTGGCTATGCTATCAAGAAAAAAATAACGAGATTCTTAGAAGACAAAACATTAATGTGGAAGTAGAAAAAATATTAGTACTTCCCATGAAACCACGTACAACATATTACACGAGCAATGATATATTGACAGGAAGAAAAACATTGCGAAGGAAACGTCGACATAGTGGCCGATCGAAAACGTATGGCCAGTCACACTATTCATCGTTGTAGGATACGAAAAATGTTGGACATGATGTAGTGCCAGATACTTCACACCGATTTCTGGAAATAGTCCTACGATAAAACAACAGTAAACATGACGTACATAAATCGAAGCTGGATATATCCTTAATTCATTCCAAGATATCATAATTTTGCTCGAGATCCTTCCTCTCATTTCTTGATCTTTTCCTGTTTCTTCAGGACTTTGCAAGTACTACACACTGCTTTAGGCCACGGACAGCTCGATCTAAAGAGTAATGATTTCGAACAGTTTGTTTTTGATAATACCGACATAAACATGGTGGTGATGGAAAGTTGGTATTATATGTGGGACATCTGTTATCATGACCGCATTTGTTCGTCGTTAGAAAAGCGGCAAGAAGCTAGCCATATTAGTGAAATATTTACCAGTAGGTCAGTACAAAAATCAATTTGCCAATCGGTGTGGAGAAAGTGCGGGTTAAACCTTCGTACATTTTCATTGGATACCTGGTACCTATTATGTGAAAGGAGGATTCTTTGCTGGAATGAAAACATGCTGGAAGCCACAGAATACCAAACCTCAGAAGTTAAAGTATTCCGTTGATCTGTGTCAACGATACCAACCACCAGCACTACAATTTACACTACTCTACACAGCATATGAATCCCAGTGCAGAAATGAACCTTTGTCAAAGCTACGGTTAAGAAAGACACTACGCATACAGAAGGAAACGAAATGGCGCCGTAGAACATTTGCGATTTTCGGGGAATTTCAGTGTATTTTTCACTACAAGCCTCTATGCATTTTACAAGAGACAGTGCGCGCCGGAAGTGAAACCTTTTACATAAGCAAGCGGGATTCGAATTTGCTTCCATGTAGGTTTGCGTACTAGTGTTAATAACATTGTATAATTCCTTTCTTAATATTTAATTTCCTTTCGCATAATTATGTGGAAAAGTTTTGTTTCACAATTTGAATATGAAATGTCTAATTTTTCGTAATGTTATCTTTACTTTTATTGTTTTTCGTATTCTCAATTTTCTTTTATTTGGAAACTAGTTTCATTTTACGTTTCGAATGTTTCGAAATATATTTTTTAGTAATGTATGATGTAATATTACAAATAAGAAAATCAAAGAAACATTGGATTGTGAAGGGAACAATACAAAATCTTAGCTAAAAAACACTACAACAATGTTAAAAATCACATTAACATTACAGACGCAAAACTTTGTAGCATATTAATGGTTAAATATGAACAAAAGCAATCAATCGAACGATGTTATTTGCATCTATACTTTTTGCACCTTCTTCCTTAAGAGGAAGTAGCTAAACCAAGGAAGTGCTAAATGAAGCCCGCTGGAATGGTTCTACAAACTTACCATACGTAAGACTCCCATTAAAATATCTTTCTTCGGTTTTGTATAGCACGGCAGTTCATTCAAAATATTTAAAGTTTTGTGAGAAACTCGATTGAATTTATTACATCGTAAAGACTGCGTGTCAGTCATCTCTTCAAGTTCAGCGAATAATGCATAGTATTATGTTCTCTATCAAATAAGTTTTTTTAAAAAATATCTACTTTGGGCACATCCTTGACTCCAGAATTTTCTTTGATATAATTCGACCTGGTTTTCGAGAATCCTAGGTTTTAACTTATGGCTCAAAATTGACTTCCAATGATATATAAAGTAACATTTTTTCGATTAATCAGAAAACATGAATGAAAGTGACACCTCGTGTTGTCAATGTTGCCATCCTAGCATAATGTTTAACAGCATTTAGTGGACATTTGACACTCTTTAGTGATGATAAATATCTTATCTGACGTAGAGAATTCAATGTATGCAAACTGTGAATAATGTAATAAGCGAAATGTTTAAAATGTCAGTTTTTATTGTTTAACCTGATATGCAATTCATAGTTTGCAACCCTGCGTGCTGTAGTTCACATGGGGTCTATGTCTATCACCACTAGAAAATATAAGATATCTAATAAAAAGAATATTGCATTAAAATAACTTTATACTAAGTTGACAACACTGACAGGACAGGAGCTTGTTTCATTGGCAGGATTTTTTGTTTTTGTAAAGCTTAGTTGTTGAATTCTGTCTCTGATTTCAAAACGACAACATCAGAATTTTGATATATATATATATATATATATATATATATATATATTAGAAAAATTCCAATTCTCAGTTACTTCTGCCAGTAAGCAACATTTTTTTATGTACAGGGGCTTGTATGCTGTCTGCGTTATGATCTTTCTCGAACGGATCTAAAATGTTTTCCTTTGGGATTACCCTTCGATAGTGTCCCTTGTAAGTCCCATGCTTAGGGATTTGAAAAATAACATCGTTGGGTATTTACTAGCTGTAACCTGAGTGCTCTTCCAGCATTGCATGCACATAGATGAATAAGGTGCCTGCAGTGACTAGCTCTTTGCGCCGATTTTATTGTGTAAATGTGTTTGTTTCCGTGAACAGAAATGTTTGAAAATCTAGTAATACCTATCGGCCCATAAAAGAAACTAACAAAACTTAACATTTGTTGATCAACTCCCGGCGCAATATAAACGGGGATAATTTCTACTATAAGAGGACATCTAAAATAAGGTTACAACACTGACAACTGGTTCTTCTGGATGATGGAGACTTGCGCGGTAATTTTTTTTCTATTTCATAGAATAATACTTGTATCAACTTTGGGACGGATAGATCAGAACTACTTTTAAAATATGTTGGCAGCATTGGCACCTGGACTTCTTAGGGACAGGACCACCCAAAGTGTTTATTTATCGTGTCGAATAATGTCGATGCAAAGTTTGGTGTGGATACGTACAACAGAATGGAATCAATTCGAAAATTCGAACTTTTGAAATACATTTGCAACACTGTCAACTGCGGAGCAATACCCGATACGGACTAGATGTATGACTTATCCCACTATTTAATGTACATGGACAACATTTGGTGTAAATTGATGGACGTGTGCAGACTTATATAAGTAACAGGCAGATATACGTACACTAATTTTAGGTATATATATGTGGCTGACATTTTTCAATATGGTGGTCGTTGCACCCTGGCGAATTTGGTATGTTTTTCACTACTCTTAACTGCATCTATTCGCAAAGTTTAATATTTATAAGGGTTTCTTGACTTGATCACATTTTTAGGATAAAATGAATCGGTTATTCATCTGTAGCGAATAAAAATTTCTGTGAAATTTTCAATATTGAAGTAACTTAATTTAAGCATTAATATCTACTTTATTTGTATATCTACTTTGATACTTAAAATCATCTGAAGTTAAAAAGAGTGATAATAATCCTGTTTCATAAATAGGAGTTTTGTTGTAGTTTCATTTTCTAAGACGATTTGCTTTCGAAAAATTCTGTGTAATAGGGAATAAACTTCCACACTTCCGGGTACTGTAATGAATATAATGTACGTCTTACCACATTCCATGTTTGACTTCCACAAGTATCTGGTTTACGAAAAGGTTTGGGCAGGAGCCTCTGTGGAGACAGCTCGCGTTGAGAGTTGGAGCTGAGAGGTGGTGCCTCGGGCCGTTAGCTGTGTCGCGAAGTGTTGTGTGTAGCTAAAGCGCACTGTTGTTCTGTGCTACCCTTTAGTGATAGCCTTTGTTGTTGATGGTGTGATTTAGGCAGTTCAGCTTTATAGATGTGAGAAGAATTAAGTTGATATGTCGACTTTAAATTTAAAAAGAATTAATACCTTATTTCTGGATTTTAGTGGCTTGGAGAAGAAATTAAACGTCGCAGCAGTACATTATACTTTGAGTGTATGCATCTCGCAGAAAGTGAAGTTCTTTCAATCGAGCCGGAGCCTAACAAACGTAAAGTTTTTGTGAAAGTATCGAATAAAATGTAGAGTAGGTATTAAACAAGTGCAATAATCCAGTTATTTATATTGACAGGGTGTGGGAGATATATTCTTCCTTTGGGATTGGAACAACAAGAATTTCAAAGTAATATCCTATATGATGGCCGAGTGAGATACCAGGCACGTTTTGTGTGAATAGTTAGCGTAGTTTGCCTAAATGTTTCGAATTACGTCACAGAAGCATTTACGGGCAGGATATGTAGTTTATAGCGAAAGGAGAATTGTATACTTTTCTCAAGAAACACCTTCCCCGCGTTTTTCGGGTATTAAATAACAACCTACAAATCATTCCGAGTGAGTTTACTAGACAATTGACTATACAACAACAGAGTGTGAATTACCCGAAGGGTCAAATTGAAATGATACTCCTACCATTCCATACACACATATATATCAGTTTTTGCGGTAGAGCTTTTCTTATTCAATAACTCAGGACCGGTAAGATGTTAGTTCCTCATGAATTTTTGAACACGACATTCGTCTAGATGATTAATATAGCTTCCGTCAGGTCTACCAAATTGCTCCAGATTAATATGTTTCCGAACATAGAGTGGAGACTACAAAGGCAATCGTAAAAACCTGCAATCTGAGAACTTAAGATACTATTATACTACTCAGCGGCGCTTCTCAGCTTCCTTGGAGCAGATAATAGCATTCCTTATTCAAAGCAAATTGCCCCGAAAGAAATACTCTGGTATATAGAAATTTAATATTTTATTTTTTATAAATCAGAAATAAATCCGATTACATATTTGTTCTGTTCATCATTACATAGTTTGATTATTTATGTTTCCTGATAGAACAACTAATTGCCACTAACGAAATATTACATGTCTACAGTAGCTTAAATTCATTTAAAGCTCTTTAAACTTACAATTATTACAAAATGAAGAATTATTTTTACTTTTTACCTTATTCGCCAAACATGTTTCAAAAGTGTAACATCTATAGTTTCTATTGTCAGTCATACGCCAAGATCTGCTGCCATCTATTAAAAAGAAACTGAACTTCTTGAATTCATAGAAATAATTTACAAAGTCTTTCGCAACGTTGATTCTTTTTGTTTTCTCTTTATAAACTCTTGCAGCATAAACAAGAAAGATACAAATTAAATATTTAAAGATTCAATATGTGAGCAATTATATGAATCACTTTTTATCTTTCAATTTACCGAATTAACTACTGAGACCAGCATCGAGGGTCATATCATAATCCCCCAAACTAAGCTATTATCATAATAATTTTAATTAATTATTTTTTAGCAATTTAAATCAAAATTAGACCATTATAGAAATTTATCAGAATGTGATATCCACATAACATTCATATAATTTAATATTTGCATTATTGTAAATCATCTTTTTAATTTTGCAGCAAATCAATTAATATAATAAAATTTATGAATGTATTATTTAAACTTCAATCTTAACATATATATATTTATATATATAATATTAATATTATTTAATTTATTAGCAATTAATATAATTCAATATTTTTCAATTAAATCATCGAGTTAATTGTACATTTGTATCAAATTTTAATAGTACTAAATCATTATTTAATGAATATTTTTATTAATAAACATAATTTGTTCGTAATTAATTCATTTGTTATCAATTGTATTTAATTCTATGTTTCTAATTAAAATTCATACTGTTTAATATTAATAAGTCATTAAATTAACTTTCGTTACAAAATTCACAATTTGCATCAAACAGCTCAAACACATGATTATATTCATTAGTCTTTAAGCCATAAGTTGAAATCATATGAAGAGCTCGTTTAGCAGTTTATAATTCCTTTGAAAGCATTATTTTGAGCTAATTTAAATATTTATTCCAGTTTTTGTTCAGGCCTTTTACTTTTACAACTCATTTCACAAGAATTTTTGCGTTGACCTTTCTCACATTTATCTTCCTTCTTGGATTTGTCTTTATCATCGGAACTTAAAGATGAGGCAAACGAATTATCTAATTCATAACAAGATTGTAATTCGGAACTTTGTGACGTAGATGTGGAGTTATTTAGAACAACAGCAGAGTATTTTGAAGAACATGAAATTTTCTTTTTGGTTTAAGGCAAAGAGTATTCCTTTCCTTTGCCACATTCGATTTCGATTCTTGGATATGTTGTGTACCTTCTGTCTCTTCTTCACTCCGAGATGTGGTATCCACTGAGATTTTTGACATAGAATTTAATTTATACACTACTTGATTATTTTGAAATGATTCACTTGTCTGTCTAGATTGATTCTTTTGAAATTTCTGACAAACTTCCCTCTCTAATACTGCTTTTTAAGGTTTTGCACAGATTTACCTAACTATAGGACGGTATGTGGACGACATGTTGATAACCTCTCTTTTATATAGAACGGAAGGGTATTGTAAATAAACGTAGAAAAAAGTTCATATGACAACATAGGATCTATATTTTACGTGTCTTCAGCCATACTATAGATTTGTTGATACTAATTCCGTATCCTATACTTTTTTATTGAAACACGTCTGTATTCATTTAATTTTCTCTTAGAAATATTTTAATGTGATCTATTTTCCTGATTAGACCGCTTTTCTTCTGTCAATTTTCGAATATTTTGTATACAATATATCTGATCTTCATATATGTTGTAAATCTTCTCGTTCTGAAAATAAGATTCCCATCAATAATTTAAAAATATCCTGATAACTATTTTCTAAAAACTGAACTTTTTATTGATTTCATCATATTGACTTTCTAATGCACTTACTATGAAACTCAATTGTAAACAGTTGCTTGTGAAGGAAGCAATATTTGCTTTTTGTTCGTTCACAATATTTTTTTGGTTTTGTAGTACTTTAAGTAACATTTCTATTTTTCGAATGGATCACGTTTATTTCCTTTTTTTCTTCTTCAAGTGATTTGCCTGAACCTACAGATGTGTACGTTGTTGTTTTCTTTATCCACCATATGAATTATTGTCTTTAGCGCTCTTAGTTCGACCCATCTTCTTTAAAACATACCGCTGCGTTCGAATGCCCTTCTCATACAACTTCCTTCATCAAAAGTACTGGCTTCTGTGTTATATACACCTCGCACTTTCGCGGAATTTACTTGGTCTTACTTCTCTGACATACTTTTCACTGCTAATATAAGTTGATTGTTTATTGGACATCTTATCTTCTTTCTCCAGATCAGCTGTGTTACTATTCAAGGCCTCACGCTTGAACATCATTATGAAATGAGATTCCTACCATTCCAAACACACATATATATGATATAATACACAGCAGCTTTTGCAGCAGGACCTTTCTTATTTAATATCTCAGGGTTGGTAAGATGTGAGTTATTCATGAATTTCTGAACAGAACGTTCGTTTAGATGATTAATATAGCTTCCGTCAGGTCTACCAGTTTGCTCCAGATCAATATGTTTCCGAACATAGAGTGGGGACTACAAAGGCAACCGTAAAAGCCTGTAATCTGAGAGCTTAAGATACTATTATACTACTCTGCATCGCTTTTCAGCTTCCTTGGAGAAGATAATAGCATTTCTTAGTCAAGAGCAAACTGCTCCGGAAGATATACTCCGGTATATACAAATTTAAGTATTTTATTCTTCATAAATCAGAAATAAATCTGATTACATATGTATGTTCTGTTCATTTTTTTTTTGGTAACCACTTCTAGCGCCCGGCAGAGAGCTGTACTCTCTATTAGGGAAGCGAGGTAGAGAGTAATAGGAAGGTTTAGGAATGTGGATGGGTTAAGGATTTTTAGATTTATTTAATACTTTATTTTCTTTTATTATATTATATTTGTGGCCATTATGAGCTTTTGCTCATAATCATACTTTTAGGGAGAGGCTTTCGTTATTATAGAGTGAGAGATGAACATGAGGTAGCATACACGTTACAACACTGAAAAATATCAATTAACAGATGCTGAGTTATCTTCTTATCCAGGGGCGACATTGGATTAGATGGGAGACGAAAGAAGCCCTGTTAGTACACTGATGACTGATCTGCTTAAGATAAAGGTACAATATAATTAGTTATGTCTTGAATACTGATAGTTGATGCAAATGCATAGTCAGGGTGGTTTGGTGTAATTTTATTTTGGTAAAGTGTAAAGAGTAGTGAAAGTGGTTTATGAGCGTGAATGGGTTGTGTGTTGAGCGTTTGATGAGACTGTATGATTTCGTGATAAAGTAAGTCGTTTGTTTCGAAACTTTTTGATATTTATTTTGTTCTGAG
>JAGDQP010074405.1:0-10276 GCA_022664845.1 Lepisma saccharinum | reverse complement strand
TTCTTCCGGTCTTCGTGTCGGTATCAGGAGACGGCTATTCTTCGCTGCTGAACACAGCTTCCTGATGCCTTCCTGCCCTTGACATTTATATCAGTGGTGGATTGTGCGGAATGTCTTCCGGGAAAGCCGATGAGCACTGGTGGATATTTCCTCGTCTGGGTGGTTTCCAGTGGCGTATCCGAAGTGTCTTCGCCTCTCGGTCTACAGTATATAGAATTTGAACTTAATTTTAATGCACAATGGTACATGTACGAATGGTCAAGCAGTGCAATACAGCATCTGATCAGAAACAGAACAAGCAGCACTCAAAGTATTCAATTCACATGCTCCATGAGTGCTGCATCACCAAAAACTTCTTCATAGCGACTAATTGACTCCCAGCTTGCAAACATGTCCGCAAATTTTATTTCGTCAAATTGAATGTAACACATGACTGATATTCAATTTGAGTTGTTCAGCATTAGGAGGCACTGGCTCACGATTGACACGCACCTACATCATGGCTCACAAATAAGCATTAGGCGGGGAGAGATCAGGTGAGTGTGTAGGACACGAATAGTCTGTTTAGATCGAGGTTGTGCTGTCATGAAAATGTTGTTGCAGAAGCTATACGAATTCACTACTAGTGTGTGCAATGACTAGGTCTTTCTAAAATCATAGTGAATACAAGTTCTTTGCGGCTGATCGCTTTCTTTCTCAACTCTTTTTGCGTTGGCACAACACTGACATCGTTTGACGGAATTTTACAACTAGCAACATCACTGTACGATTTGTTGAAGGAAGTTTCTGGTATTATAACAGAAAATAGTTCCAAAGAAGTTATACGAACCGTCCACCAGTTCCGTATGAGCGGAAATAATGCTCCACAACAAATGCCTTCTCACAAACACTCAAGGCAATTACGGATCACCTTTCACTACACCTGTTCTCTGCAAGAACTAAAGTCACACTGACACTGCACAGCTCTACTTTCTTAACAATACTGACGATGTACAGTGTTGGCAACTTTAGGTATACTTTTTCCTGACCATACTGTATTTAAGAAGGTATCGATAGCTTCCTTGCGATATTTCACTGTTCGAAAATATCAATATTGAAAATAAGGTAACCGTAAAACTGTAAGAAGGGCCAAAATTCTTGTGTACAATTTCCAAATCTCTAGACTATATATAAAATTGAAAGCGACTATGTTTGCGTTATCATCACGCAAAAAGTATTTGACCGATTGCAATGACTTTTCGCACATGATCAGACACTGGATCGAACTGGAAAGTTATCATATCACTTTGATTCTAAAATTAATCTTAAGACATAATCGACCGTCTAATTGTCCATTGAATTCCAGTGGCGGTTGTAACAATAATGAAAAATGTAAAAACAAAACACGCGGCAACCCACATTACAATATTGTTCGACGGGTTGACTACCTCCAAGTGGTCAAATTTGGCATGACTATCAATTCATTAACAACCTTATCTTGGATAACACACCTTTGATACCCCTTGGGAGGGGTGGGAAGGGATGAAATTTTAAAAAATAGAACGACTGATATTAATGTCGAATCCATAGTTTCGGGGTTGCTGTGATGAACAGTAACACTCCCAATGCCGTTTAAGTCCAAGTTCAGCCCCCATCGGCATGAGGGTGACAACATATTTTATTTACCCCGCACCAACGGGCGGGCAAATCAGCTAATACACTTATAAAAACATAATACCCTAGACATTATGAATTATTGGCCCTTGTACGTAAAGGGTATTTACAGTTTTAGTTTTAAAGAGGAAATACCTAAGAACCTTTTTCACTTAAATATAACAGCTTTCAACAAGCAAAGACAAGCTTTTGGCCTCGTTTTGTACACAAAAGAATTGGATTAGCGGAGAATAATATATGTAGATCGATGCAGCGTGTCTCAGAGACTATAAATTAATTTCAAATACATTTCCGTTCACGACTGGACTTGGATTTCCTCATATAAGCTACCTACAAACTGTTCCTGATAGGATTAGAATAATTTCTTTGTCGTTTCCTTTTAAGGATATTATAAAATTCAAACAAACAATTGCATCATACATACCTTTTTACTGAAAGTTGACGTTTCGTATAATTATCTTGAGCTTTCGGTATTCAAACAAATATAAAACATTCTAATACTCGTAAAAGATGTAAATGCATACAAAGACAAAAGCAGAAATCTCATTTGAAACCCTGGTACAAATATAGAATTCCATTCATATGAAAATCAAAGTAACACATAAAATTAGAACATAAAGTAATTGCAGTCACCCGTTTCCTCGATTTTTGAATCACTCGTCACGACAATATGTTCCATACTAAAGTATACAGAAAAGGCACTCCTGGTTCCATGTATATTCATGCTTCATCAAACCACACTCGACAATATAAAATCAATCTTTTTCACAATGATTTCAAGAGCACTTCGAACTTATGTAATTTGCCACAGGCTTGGGTTAAAGAGAAAAAATCAAAGCAAATTATCCACCGAATAGATTTTTTTAAGTTATCATTGTAAAAATCGGAAATAAAGCGGTACTTAAAAAAAGCCAGAGTTCACTTCCAAATATCACAAATGAGAAACCAAAGAGGATCTTGTTACTAAATATCCCGACTGTTGCTGGAAAAGTGGAAAGGATGCCGACGAAGTACCAGATTCAAGTAGCAATTAAACGTAGCAGAAAGATTCTTTGTATTTTAAGCGATTATAATACACTCGTTCAATTCTGACATTTATATGATAATCTGCAGAAGGAAGGGAAGCTATTGCGGAGAGAATAAGAGAGGTATTAAAAAGAGATCCAGAGAGAATATGAAGACTACACGGAAAGGAAGTTCTTCGTCCATTTGTTGAAAATAGTGCCATCGGTTTGCTCTTTGAAGGGTCTTTCTAACAAACTGTCATGCATGATGAGAATATGTATAGTCCGTCAACTACAATCAAATGTTTATGTGATGTGCAGATAGATATACGTGATACTGATTATGGACTTTTAAAACGCTCTCCTGTAAAAAAGAAAAAGGACAAAGCACATTCTTTTCCTCTGGTTTTCATATAAGATACATCCGAAGAAGTGAAAAGAAATCCAAGTTATCATCCCACGTCAGAGAGCAGAAGCCTAGTATTAATGGCACGAGAAGGCAAGGATATGATGATACAAAGAATTATCAAGAGTGACTGCAACGGTATAAATACTTCATCACTGGATATGGTTAGAGCATCATTTTCATTTGCAAGCTTCAGTGAATCGGTCTATCTTGTGGAGTATCTTTGTAACAGTACTATAGTTTGTAGTACAATCACAATGTTATTTTTCTAGTCAGTGCTAAGTTGAGGCCAACGCTCATTTGGCTTACTCTCATTGGTCAAAATCAGATTTGGCTTCTACTTAGCGCTGACTAGAAGTTTAGCAGTCGATTGTAGAACTGACCCTAAGTCCGTGTGAACAATTCTTGCGTTGAGCCCACGTGCAAACCTAAGTTTAATCCAGGATCGTTGTTTCAAGTTTATAAACATTCATTACACCGCTTTGACAGAGGAACTGTAGTTTATTTGCCTCGTAATCACTTGTTTCTTCCCTCATCATCATCACCAAGCAAATATACACAGATATAGAATAGGGTCCCGTTTTAGGGCCCTTGATAGTAACAGGAACATTCTACTGAATTCCCACTCATGTATGGTGTCCGTCCGTGTCCAGAAGTTAGATCTCAGACACTACAAGATGTCGTTGGAAAGGTCTTGGCTAGACTAGCTCTGAACTTCTTGAACCATCCTGATTGGTGCAGTGGTTCCATCCCATTTTCTAAAATAAATCAATGATTCAAATTGCTTCCATTCAGTTAGACCTAGCTGCTCCAAGCGTGCCAAAAACATTACTCGACGCAATACAGAAACACTGACGGGGCCTACGTTACCAAGCAACACTTACCAGTGTTGTCAGCCTATTTTCTAGAAAATTATCTTTTTCCACATTGCTTCCATTATTTTAGTCGTAGCAGCACCGACACTTGGCATAAACATTATTTGACTGCGGATGTTCTCGCTCCCCAGGGACCCTGTTGCCAGTATTGCCAACTCATACGAAAAATATCTCGTGAACCATGAAGAGTAGAGATATGCATAAGGTGCCGTTCGAAAGGTCTTAGCCAGACTAGCTCAGAGCTGCCGAAACAATCTTCATTGGTGTAGTAATTTATTGTTGTCAGTACATTAAAAAAATCAATTATTCAAGTTAAAAAATATTTTATTTATAGCCTTTAGGCATCTAAGGCTCAAGTCGTCCTAATAGTTGATATTAAGCGTTTTTCTATGGAAAATTGTCGGAGGGCCATCGGGACTTGCCCCTCTCCTATACTTACATAAAAATTTGCTAATAGTTGATGGTAAGCGTTTCTGTATCGGGAAAAACGCAATATAATAGTGAAAAATTGTGTGTGTATACAGAGGTAAGTTTCTTAAGAAACGAGGCGGCCATGGGGCTCGCCCCCACCCCCATACTACTTACACCTAAATTCCGTAATAGTTGAAATTAAGCGTTTCTCTATGGAGAAGGGCGAAATACAATAGCGAATAATGGTGTGTATAAGCAAAGGTGGATTGCGTGGCTAAAACGCTATCAAGGGACCGAAGCCTTTGCGATCGTAAGTAGAATCGCAACTCTTTGTTCCATTTCTAATGCTAGTGTTTCCGGAACTTTTCAGACAATTCTCAACTGCTACTCTCCCAATCTCTTCCTAGAAGTTGTACTCGCTGGGATAATGTCATTCGGTAGACGCGAAAAAGGATTTAGCCTTAGGATATATCACTGATATCAGCAAGTAATACCAAATAATACGTCAAGGAGTACACCCAAAATGTATGCTGCAATACCTATTTTAAGCGTTGAGAGCTTCTCTTCTTTACGAAATGGACGCAAGTCAAAACTTGCAAGGAGTTCGTCTATTATTTGCAGAATTAATTCTGTAACAGTAGTAATTCCTCTGATGAAATTAAGGTGAAAGCATGTCGAGATTAAAGTACGTAAGGGCGAGCATTCCTTCTCTTATTGTGTTTCCTTTTATGCTTACCTTAGGTTCTTCGTTCACATCTCATGTTTCCCGGCATTCCCGGTTTTCTTTCCCAAGTGTTAGCGCAGAAAACGAGCATTTCTTCCACTTGGGCTAATGAAAACTTTCCTTCGCATTGGAGCATGTATCCTTACAGCGTATACTAACCCCCTTGACACGTTCCAGGAATAGCGGGCAATCTCCAGTGAAAAAACTGCAGAAAGGGGGCCAAAAGAGAAGGATTCACCCACCCTTTTTGTTATTCAAATGTGTTCCACGACCTTTAGTAGAGTTCTTCCCCCCTCCCTCACACCCCTATGTCTTTTCTCCCTCCCTTTTATCCCCTGAGTACAACTCATAAGAGACGAGGGAAATACGAACACAATCTTCACATGTCAAGATCCCGTCATAAAGAAGGGGGAACTTTTTTATACAAAAAAAAATATATCAGGAATGCGAAATATACCCTTACAATTTATGCCCCATTTACGCATCATCCTCTTAGGGGTAGAAAAAATTACACGAATACACTTATCCAAGAACGAGAGGAGGGTGAGAAGACACATGAATAAAGAAAAGGCTACGCAAGGTTCGTCTCAAGAACTCTCACACGAAAATTGTGCTCCTCAATGTGATTGTAGACAATTGTTATCATATCCTAACTGTTATATAAAATTTGAAAATATTTTTAACGATATAAACACCAGCATTGTCTGTAGTGACTGGTTAATTCTTATAGGACTACCCTCTATTTATTTATGCTTGTGACTGTGTGATACTATTAAATCGCACATGTAAATAATACTGCAGAAAATCTCCGTGGTCCAGTGTTTATGGTCGTGGACTTTGGTTTGGCATTAAAAATATACATAGCTTCGATTCTTGCTGCTGGTCATCGTCACTGAGGTTTTCCAGCATTTTTCTCACTTCGATTTTTTTATTTATAGTCTTTAGGCATCTAAGGCTCAGGCCGGGACAAGAGAGGGGAAAGGATTCGGGAAGGTCTCGGCGAGGGGCTATATGTTGAAGGTACCATCCCGGCATTTGCTTGGTGTGTCTGGGGAAAACCCCTGGAAAAACCTCTGTCAGGATGGTCGGCCGCTGGGATCGAACCCACGAGCTCCTGAATGCCACGCCATTGCTCTACCACTAAGCTACGGCGGATCGGTTCCTCACTTTGACGAGACGAATAGCAGGATGATACGAATGGTGAGGTCTTAGCCGTTGCCCTTCTCGTCCGTTTTCACGGAAATGTGCTCGCGGGTGACAAGAAACAAAATTGTCTAGAGTTGGGCGATAAACGTTTAAAGAGATTCATACACCTGGCCAGCAGAGGTTAGTTATTGATTTACACCCCTTAGATTGTTTTGTTTTACAAGAGTTAGCAATGTTGAGTTTTTTTGCTTAATGTATTTAATAATTTATGTTGTTAATAGTGATTCAGTGGTGATTCGTGACTTTTATGAAGCGTAGGAAATGGGAACTGTCAGGTCCAACGAATCCACGATATTCCGATCACTTCCCCCACTCCAGACAGAAGATATGAAATAGTGCGTTCGATGTTTCACCACTAGATGGCAATATATTCGTTTTACTAGATTCAGAATTGCGATTTCCGTATTTATTTAACTGAATTCTGTACATCCCTATATCTTAACCATTCTCTCTTTATCGTGAAAATCAAAGTTAATTAATTATATTTCATTTGACTGTAGGAAGATCTTTAAATCCTACATACACAAGTCGTCTCTGCAATTATTGCTACCGGTTATGATATTTACTTACTTACTCTAAGTTCCAAATGTATCCGCTATGTTTCGGCGATTTCTTCAATATTTGGAAACATTTATCAGAGAATTCTCTTCTAACGTTTGTCCGATTCTTTTAATATAGTTGTTTATGTTACCCCAATACTTCAATCTCTACAGTTTGAGAATATATTTGATTTTTTTTAAAAAAAAGGGGGGGAAGATGTCATGGATTCCAAAAATGAAGACAAAGAAAACGACTGTCACTAAAACGTATCAATTGCAGCTCTATATCGTGTCTCTTAACCATTATTTCTAAAGGCATAAATAAATTCAAATTCAAAATTCAACTCTTAAGCATTCTTCACCATATATTTTTTTTATAATTTTCTAAATTTCTTTTTGAATCTTTTTCCAATAAAATTATCACCCTTATTCCTATTTCATCACTTCGTATTACCACTTATAACCCTTCCGAACACCTGCTCTACCCAGTCTCTTGCATTTGAAGACTAGAGGGATTTTTGAATTAGGCAACTTTGGCTCAGTCTGGATGAATAATGATCAGAATAATTGGTGGAATGAAGAAAGTTGGAGGAAACTGGGGAACGCCGTAAACCCTACGCACATAGTGTCTGTCCACCAAGTAGCCCACATGGCAAAAGCAGGGATCGAAACGATGACCCCTAGCACCAGAGGCGAGCGCTCAACCAATGAGCCACCGTGGCGTGGCCCCGAAGACTACAGAGAAAGAACATGCTGGGACTATTTTTGGCAAAATGGAGCTTAAAGTGACATCTGTTAGTTCTTTGCAGAACCTTTTTCTTAACAATCTAACATGCATGAAAAGAATATCTATAGTCCGTTTGTTACAAACAAATCTGTATTTGATGTGCAGGTAAGGCTGATCATGGAATTTTTAAGGTTAATGTTAAGCAATGATCTCCAACCAAAGATGGCAGCACTATCTCCATATACGTATGTCTAATGTATTTTTATCGTCGCACGAAATTTCATTGCTGCTCCTACAAATTCAAGCCTAGAGAGTTCTAACTTTCAGGGAAGAAAGTTCATAACCAATTCAAGAGTTCGATCAATGCCGATTTTTTATTTTCGTTTTTCTTCATGGTTTGGAAGAGCTTTATTGTTATAGGTTTTGATATTCACAACAACAATCAACCGATTTCAACAATGGAAGAAAATTAAAATAAAAAATCGGCATTGATCGAACTTTTGAATTGGTTATGAACTTTCTTCCCTGAAAGTTAGAACTCTCTAGGCTTGAATTTGTAGGAACAGCATTGAAATTTCGTGCAACGATAAAAATACATTAGACATATGCGGAGATAGTGCTGCCATCTTTGGTTGGAGATCATTGCTTTACATTTACCTTAAAGGACTGTCGTGTAAAATCAAGAAAATGGACAAAGCACGTTCTTGTCTTCGTATCTTCATCTTTTTATGATCTATTTGTTCCGATCGACAGTTCTTTCGTTTTCTTTACAATTAACTTGATTCTATGTCCTTCAGAGGTTTTGTATTGATCCTTTGTAAGATCAAAACAATCAATAATTTCGAACATAGTGAGTTGATTTGAGAGAGATTTTGGTTTATTTTTTATGATTGTTTGATGAACAAATTACTTAGAAGGTACTAATCCTTTTCATTTAACACCTTTTTACGCTGCTTTTAAATTAATTTATTGTTTTATACTCAGTTCATTGTTACGTCAGTTGTTAAACAGTGTTGCTGTTTCAGAATTGCATTTTAACTAGTTCCGCTTGTTGAGCACAGGAGGATGTTCGGTTGTACAAATGTGGTTCACTTCTAATTTACCTTCAGATGATTTAAAGCCTATTCTCTCTTCAGTCTGAGAGTGAAGCAGCTTTAATTGGACATGTAATAAAGTAATTCCTTACATTTTCTGCCCTCACAGGTTAATAAGAATTGATAGTCACACTAAAACAATGGGAAAATGTATTGTGATTATTATTATTGTCTTTATATCAAACATGTTCATAGTCCCAGCACATCGAGCAATGAATTATCATATAAACTCCTTTATAAGCAAGACAGCCTAAGAACCAAGCGTCTTTATGTTTTTAGGTTTCTTGATAGCAAAGTTATAGCAAAAGGGACCTTAAGGCTAATTCACACATACGGTGCCGTGCCCATGCCGCGTCCCAACAGTGCCGTCTTGAAAAGAAACCATCCCGGTCGCCATAACAACATCTTCCTACTTGCAATCCAATAACGGCATGGGAACGGCACCCTGTGTGTGAATGGTCGCGGCCATGGCACGGACGGAGTATGGCAGGAGAACGGCATGGGTACGGCACCGTATGTGTGAATTAGTCTTTATAATGCCACTTAGTCCATCCGTCCGTGTTCAGAAATTAAATTTCAGGAACTAAAAGGTATGATGTGTTGTGAAATTAAAGGTGCTTGATGTGTTGTTGAAAAGGTACTGGCTAGACTAACTCAGAGCCGTCAGAACCGTTTTGTTTTCTGCAGTAGTTCAGTGCTGCCAACTCGTTGTTTGAAAATTCAATTATTCACAATATTTCCATTCAGTTATACCTATCTGCACCAAACTTGGTGTAAACATTATTTGCCACAATAGAAACATACTGTGAGTGTCTCCATCCCCAAGCACCACGTTGTCAGTGTTGCCAACTAGTGTCAACAACAGATATATCATGAAGCACAAAGTGTAGAGACGTGGCTGAGAGGTCGTTGGAAAAGTCTTGACTAGACTAGCTCAGAGTTGCCGGAACAGTTTTGATTGGTGCAATGGATTAGCGTTGCCAACCAATTGTTTTTAAATTCAATTTTAAAATTATTTCCATTCCATTAGATGTAGAAGCACGAAATTTGGCATTAACACAATTAGATACAATAGAAAATTACCGTTGGTTTTCTCGTACCTAAGCACTCAAGTTGTCAGTGTCGCCAACCTGTTTACCAAAATGAATGTTTGTGTGACTAAAATGCTATCAAGGGACCTGAGACTCCGCGAGTGTTAGTAGAATCCCCTCTCTAACTTGTTAAAAAAATCGAGTCTAGTTATGAAGTCTAATTTAAGGCATGTGTTCTCCAATCTACAAACTTCCATTCTCAACGAATATCACAAACATAGCCATAATGTTAGGTGAATTTTGTGGGAATCAACCAGATTGAATGGCACTGAAAATTAAGAGAATAATTTAAAATCCACTTTTGAATAAGCATAATTAAAAACATGTACTTGCCAAAAGACAGGAGACTTGTCGTATTAGTGTGAAAAAGAGATGTTCAATTGGACTCACCTAAAATACAAAGATACAGTGAAACATTAATAAAAATAGTAACTCATGTTTATGGGAATATAAGAAACATTCAGAATATAATTTTAGAAAATAAAGAGGCTAAGAATCATAGTGGTGTAAGTCACTAATTCTAAAAATTTGGGAAATGGCAGTCTT
>JAGDQP010074404.1:0-10276 GCA_022664845.1 Lepisma saccharinum | reverse complement strand
ACACCTGGTATTATTTTGAGGTTTTCCTCGTAAGGAGCAATCGCTTATGGAAAATGTTTTTCTCGAAAGCCTTATTTTACCTACGTTATAGCTTTGCATTTCGGAGGTCTGGGGTTCAATCAGCGCCAGCTATCCTGAGATTTTTCCAGGGTTCTTCCTCAGTCACATCAGGCAAATGCAGGGATAGTATATTCAAATTATTTCCTGGCCGACTTTTTTACAGCAACCTTTCCCCTTTCCTATCCCGGCTTGAGCCCTAGAGGTCTAACTAAAGGCCATGAATACATTAAAAAAAAAAAAAAAACTTCAGTTATTTTAAAATATTGCAACCATATTTATAAAACTTCTCTGCAGTAAGTGTTCCTGGTAAACGATTGATCTCGCACGTAGTTTTATCATCAAATGGTCCCAGGCATGAACGAGAGGGTGCATTTGGCTTTCCCTGGAGTTTGGAAAGCAAAGGTAAACTTTGGTGTATTTTTTGTTTATTTCGTTGATTGACCGTTATCGGTTGAAAAAAGTACGTTTAACTTTAAAATCATATTTCAACAAAGACTTGGTATTGTTGATAAGATGTTAGTTCAACGTGAAGTCAACTGTTGTTGTCAACTATGATATACATTTCGTATAAGGGGGTTCTTTCTAATTTAATACAATAAAATTTGTAATTAAAAGCTAATTGAGTTCCATTAACTCTTTTGCATGTTGAAAACACGTTGAATTTCAATCTATATTACAACGAAATTGTTACATGTTTTAAACTATTATATTGAACTGTACCCTAGATTATCTTTCCAAGTCAATTGCATAAAAATTGTGCTTAAAAGCGAATAGAAAAGGATAGCAAATATAGCAAAAAAGATAGAAAAAATAGCAAATGATAACTACGTTTCCTCGTGTTATCATTTGCATGTTGAAAACATATTGAATTTTAAACTATATTTCAACGAACATTTAATTTCGTGAATAGGTCGTTAATGTGAAGTTTTTTTCAACTATGGCATAGATTTCCCTATATGTGCGTTTTTCGAAGACGACATATTACACTTCTGAAATATTACACATATTACACTTGAGAAATACAAGTTCAGTAGTGCAGCGATAGTCAAAAGTGTTAAAAGAGGGCAAATGCACATAACAAAGAAAGAAGGAAGGTATTCTTATTCTTATTAGAGTTATTCTTATTCTTACATGATGGTAAAACGACAGGTCTGGATTTGTGGCGACTGCATTTAAGACTGCCTTTTACGTCTTCGTAACATAAAGGGAATAATAAAAGAGCAATGACTCTCAATGTCACTCTGTGGATGAGTGGTAGCGTGTCGAGCTACCAATGACGAATGCGGAGAGTTACAGCTTCAAACCCCACAGCAGACGCTTAGATAATGTACTGTGGGAAAATTAATTCTGTATATCATGATGAAAGCAACGGACAAAATGAAGCTAATTGTGTATAACAATAGACAGCAATCATGCTCTGTTTTGGCTAACTGTACTGTACCCGTTTCTTCGTCCGCTTCTTGATTTCAACATGTTTCTTCTCAACCATTATTCAACGTCGAATAAACCGTTGAGCAGATGGACATTGCAGTACATTTACAACGTTAAAATTACGTTTCGATACTAACGTTTAATCCGCGTATTTTCAACGTATGGGTGCTACTGGGGATATTGCTCTAAGTGTATACGATGATGAAAAAATTGGAGATAACCAATGTGGATTTAGAATAAATTTGAACCAGATTTTCGCCTTGAAACAAACTCAATGTATAACTGGTGGACAGTCCCGCTGTATTCCCATTTATTCTCTAAGATTTGTATGTTAATATTCTCAAACTCGAGGGTTGCCCTTCTGCCCCCCAATAAATGACGCCTCTGAATGGAATATCTGAATTGAAAATAACATATGCAAATTTAGACACAATATATACAAACATATCAGATAAAGGAAAACGGAACGTATATCTAGAAGATAGTTTCTGGAGGTATTCACGGGCATGCGGGGGGGGGGGGGGTCAAAGCAATGTCTAACATGAACTGTATACCGTATGAAACATATTATATATTTACGCTTGCTAAAAACAAATTAATTTAGTACCTGGTCCCCGGAACCAACACTCTAAATAAGTCCCTGAGAATACCAGATTCAATTTTTATGAACATCTTCCATTTAATTGGTCGGTAACGCTGACTAAACTAAAAACAACCTTATTTGATCAGTTTTCGCCATATTTATTTTTGCTAGTTAGCGAATATGCAGTGAAAACACGGTATGGACTAGTAACCAGGCCACAGGCCAAGCTGCAAATGCCGTAAACGAACGAACTTCGGTACACAATACGATTCAGTTTTTCTTTCAGAAAAAATATGTAGCTGGCAACAGTGTCGACTTCCTGTATTTAACGAGTACGTTTTTCTGCCAATAGATGGCAGTGAGGTACACACCATTAACTGTTGCTATAGCAACGAGGCGCGTAACTTGTTTAGTGTTACGTCAATATCGCGAAGCTGACTTAAAAGTAAATAGTAAATCTTTATTCGTTGTAAAATATAAATTATATCCTAGCTGGCAAGTTGATTGCGAAACTTTTATTGCATTCCAGTAAGTATATTCATTTCGGCTATTTACACTGTGTAATAAAACAAAACAATTTGTTTACAG
Source organism: Lepisma saccharinum (assembly GCA_022664845.1). Lineage (NCBI taxonomy): Eukaryota > Metazoa > Arthropoda > Insecta > Zygentoma > Lepismatidae > Lepisma > Lepisma saccharinum. The sequence goes on along the minus strand of JAGDQP010074404.1, from coordinate 7,614 downwards.
TTTTTGGTTATGATTTATATAGTATTTATACAACAGTACAAATTACACATGCAAATATGAGAAGATAGATAATTAATTATATTCACATTAAAATATAGCAAATTTGCCAGCCAGATAACGAAGATGAAACAACTCGATAATTCACGCTTCCAATATCCTAATATAATATATATTTTTTTAAAAAAATGTCCTGGAACATTGATACTGGAAGCTGAGTTCGATATTACAATTACTCTTTATTCCCAGTACAAAGGCAGTAAGTAATCTCATACTTGGTTGTACTTTCGATACTTCCCCGAATTGTTCAACCAATAATAATGAGAGCTCTGTTTGCATTAGATTTGGTCTACGGCTATTCGTATTTAATTCCGATTAATGTTAGGTTAGTTTGATCTGATAGTAATTACGTCCGAGGAGTATGTAAGGAGTATCCTATTCGTAATTCGGAGCTCCTCTATTGTAATTACTTCATGGCCCTTGTACATTAACCGATATTACTTTAGCTTACGTCGGGCATGATTTTTCCGAACGAAATAAGTCACAGGTTCATGAATCGGAATCATGGTAATCCTGCGTCTTATAGTGACATGTTTATTTCCATATCACCATTGATGTTTTGCTACAAAAATCACGGACAGTATGTTGAGTGAGCGACAGCGAACGAAGACGGGTTAGATAAAGCTAGGGCTATTACTTTAGCCTACGTCGAGCTTGATTTTTTCGAACGAAATAGATCACGGTTTATGAATCGGAATCATGTTTATTTCTATATCATCATTGGTGTTTTGTTCCAAAAACGCGAACAGTATGTCGAGTGAGTGATAGCGAACGAAGGCGTGTTAGAAAAAACAGGTTAGATTTTTTCATTATACGCGATGCATATCACCTTTCACAGACACCACCTGTGACAGTGAAATGGATCCACTTATGGATCCAAATGGGACGCCCATCGTATACTAAAGAGACACCAATTATATAAGTGAACTTTCACAAAAAAAGTTGAGTACAGTGGTTATGAACTGATTACTATTATTTTACTTCCAACTTATCAGTCTATGATGCACAAGCTGAGTTGCATCTATGACTTGTATTCGTGTATGTCTTCACGAAAGGAATCTGTTTTGCAAGTGGTTTTAGATATTGTGCACCAGGGGTGTAGTGGAGCCTGGGCGCTGCCCCGCTACTTTTCTTAGACGTCAGGGAAAGCCCTGTCTCTTTGTATTGCTTCTTTTAAACGTAGAAAGTATAGCAGACTCCTGTCTGGAACCGGACTCTTAAGTCCTTTTCTCAGGACCTCTATCGTTTGACATGGAGAGTAAAACGAAAAATAATTATATTGTACTTAGAATTCAGCAGAATCTAGTAAATACTGTAGAGCATAAATATTCCAGACAATTATTCCCCACACAGCACAATCACGTTAAATAAACGTTTATTCAACTTTTTCTTAAATGTTTAATAAACGTTGAATTTCGGTTGAATTTACGTTGAGTCCACGCTTATACAACTATCGGATTAGTATTCTAAAACATGTTGATTCAACGTTGAATCTGACGTTTAATAAACGATTTCAAGACATTGAATTAAACCTTTTCCGCAACTTATTTTTGACATTGACGTTGATTCAACGTTACAAAACGTTGCATGAACGTCTACTCAACGTTTAATCCTTCAGGACAAATTTCCGAGGCCCCGCGTTCCGAGTTGATATTTTTCTTACTCAATGATATAAAAAGTATTTGTAAAGTAAAAAACTTTACAAATAAACTAGTTTGTATAGTTTCCATGTGAAATGGAAATGAATAAAGAAGCAAGGGGAAAAGATGCCCCCTTTTTTTCATAAGAAACCGTTGTTCATTAAAAAAGAGAATATTTAGTAATAAATTTAGGGTTAGGAATGAAAGGAAGAAATGAGAGGAAGCATTTAGGGGGAAATTGCTTACTGCTTTATCGGCTTTAGATATAACATTTCGGCGCTCAGCGATTTTTACTTGTACTTTGGCCCCGCGGGGTCATTATTGCCCTAGGCCTCGCGCTCGCCTAACGCCGCCTCTGCTTACACTCTAACAAACTATTTCTGAATCAAGTGCCCCGGTACTATTTTGTCCTCCACTACACCACTGTTGTACACGTTATGCAAAAAAAATAAAAATAAAATAAATAACATAATAGAGACATTTGTCTCTATGTTCAAATTAACAATATCTACGATAATACCAAAATAAAACTAGTTGACTAAAGTATTCACCATCTTAAAACTAGCCGGCCACGTTTTAGATTCTCCCCGGGATCGCTCAAAATAATAAGGTTAAGGTATGGTTTGGTTAGTTAAACTTAAATCAAGGTCGCCGCAACGTACGAGCCGGCATTCAGAAGCAACACAAGAAGACGGCCAACGCCCCTGTCATTGGCTGACTGCTGATAACGTAATACAAGAGAAAATATCCCCGCTGATATCACGTCAGCTAAATAAACACTTTATCTGTTGCAGCTTATCAGTTTTAACTCGCTTATCAAACCAAAAGGTTTTTGTTAATCATTCTTGCCGATTATTAAGATGAAAGAAGAGAGAAATAACTACTGTCGTCGGGATGCTATAAAAATAAATTATTTTTCCTCGAGGGGGCGCCCCCTTTCTTGATCCGTCACTCAAGAGAACTCGTTGACTGACTGTTTATCTGAATCTGTGATCATTATTATCTGTTCCCCGAATCATTTCAAATGAATAAAGCAAGTAACGCGGGTACATGGTAGCTCAATGATACAGCGCTCACCTCTAGTGCGTAGGGTCTCCGGTTCGATCCCGGCTCGTGTCGTATCATGTGGACTTTGTGGTGGACAAACACCTTGCGTGGTTTTTTTGGGGGGTTCTTCCGTTACCTCCCACTTCATCATTCCACCAATTCCCTTACATCATCTATTCAGCCTGAGCCAAAGTTGCCTAAAGGCCTTAAATAAAATTCAAAGCATGTAATACGTTTAGAATGCAATATAATAATAAAAAGAAATAAAAACATACTTTTCTTTTTAAAAAAGAAAGAAAACAATTCGTACTAAAAAAGTAACAAATAATTTTGTTTCTGCAGGATTAAATAGAAAAACATGGGGCGCTCTCTCGTATACAGTCAATTTATAAATTCTTTAATTGGTGCGCCCCATGCTTTTCTTCTTAGTCATCCATAAACAAAATTATTTTTTACTTTTTAGTACGAATTATTTTATTTCTTTTAAGAAATATATGTTTTCGAAAAGTTTTTTAATTATTATTATTTCGGTGTTCGGATACTTTTTCCTTACACCAAATTTTGTAAGCTCGTGTTTTGTGACCCAAATCCTAAAGTGTTCTGCAACCAGGCAAACCCAATATCGTTGCGGCTAGTTTTTATTTTAGAATAAGTTCTAACTAAAAAAACTAAAATATGCTTTTAAACTATATTAATATATAGACGTATGAAAGTAACAATGGAATACTGTATTGTCACCCGCCTTAAGTTGCTGTGCAACATTTGATCATTGCATGATGACGGAAAATGGGTTAAATTAAGGTTGCAAGATTTGAGGACACGGGAACCATTGTGAATTAAGAAAAATGCGTAACAATAATAATGTACTAAGAATGGTAAATGTAAAATTTAAGTACATTACGATCAGTATTTGTTACAAACATCTATTTTCAAGGCAATATAAAAATTCAAAAACCATATCGTGTTGAAACATTGTGAACAACGATTAAGTTGATGCAACGCTATCAGATGAAAAAACTTTTTTAAAGACATACGTTTCTTATACAATTCATACTAAAAAGTGAAAAGCAATGTTGTTTCTGCATAACTTAAAAGAAAAGTATGGGGCGCGCTTTCATATACAGTCACTTTGTAAATTCTTCATTGGTGCGCCTCATGCGTATCTTTTTAATCATGCATAAACATTTTTTTTTAATTTTTTAGTACGAACTGTTTAAGAAAAGTGTCTTTAGAAAGTTTTTAATTGTTTTTTCGGTTATTTCGATGTTCGGATAGTTTATCGCAAGCAAATGTTTTGTGACCCAAATCCTAAAGTGTTCTGCAACCAGGCAAACCTAACATCGTTGAAGGCTAGTATCATATTTATTTTAAGATTTATAAGTCCATATTAAAAAAAAATTAAAATATGCTTTTAAAATTTATAAATATATAGAAATATATTAAAGTAACAATGGAATATTGTACTGTTACCCGACTTACGTCGCTGTGCAAATTTTCATCATTCTAAGACGTCGAGAAATGAGTTAAAGTTCCAAGATTTGAGGACACCACGAACCATTGTGAACTAAAGAAAAGAATGTAAAAATATATGGGCACATAAGCACACGCCATAGTGATATAATCATGTGCTTTTCCCAAATTTAAAAATAGTCACCCCGGAAGAAAATTCAAGGGATTAATAAAAGTCCATGTCCAGGAAAAATCAAACGGATGATAAAAATCAAACGGCCATATCCTTTCCTAACCAGTGACTAGTAATTGAAATCATGCCGGGAATAAAACCGTGGCATCAATAGTTACTTCAGGGCGTCATTATTTAGATTTTTGACTGGAATTTCTGGGAATCTGTCCGAAATCATTATAGTGATATCTCACCCAGGGTAGTATCTTACGTCATTCCGAAGCAAGGTCAGGCGTTTTACTGTAATGTTGACAAGCTTTAATCGATTCTATAAGGCAACGAATACCAACAAAGAGAAACATGGTAACATGAAGTAAAACACCTGGAAAATCAGGCATACCAGGTGTGTAAATATGAAACTGGAATTTGTGCATAGACGGCGTTAGCTGTCACTGTGGTTACTGTAAAACTGCGTTCTTGGAGTCACTTGCTTGTTTTGACTGCTGAGAACGATTTGCAACTCACAACCAGACAAGTTTCATATCATAGCTTTCAATAGCGTGTAGTGTTTAATAGCGTTGAACATGGCGCAATTTGTACGTACAAACTACCATGTGCGGACAGCATTGATTTTTTGCTACCATTTGAAGAAAGCTGCTGCAGAATCGCATCGCATGCTTGTCGAAGCTTACGGTGATCATGCTCTTGGTAAGTCACAGTGCTATGCGTGGTTTAAAAAATTTTAAAGTGGCGATTTTGACGTGAGAAACGAAAAACTTGGAAGACCACCGAAAAAGTTTGCAGACAGCGAATTGCAAGCTTTGTTGGATGAGGATGATACTCAAATGCAACAACAACTCGCGGATCAATTAAATGTGACACGAGAAGCAGTTTCCATGCGTTTAAAAGCCATGGGAAAGATTCAGAAGGTGGGAAAATGAGTTCCACATTCATTGACTGAACGACAGCAGGAAAACCGAAAAACCACTTGCGAAATTCTGCTCGCCAGGTACAAAAGGAAATCATTTCTCCATCGAATTGTGACTGGTGACGAAAAGTGGATCTATTTCGAGAATCCTAAGCGGAAAAGATCATGGGTAACTCCAGGAGAACCGGCGACATCGACTGCAAGACCAAATCGATATGAACGGAAGACAATGTTTTGTGTTTGGTGGGATCAGAAGGGAGTGATCTATTATGAACTGCTGAAATCTGGCGAAACCGTTAATACCCAACGTTACCGACAACAAATGATCGATTTGTATCAAGCTTTGCGTGAAAAACGACCAGAATATGACCAAAGACAACATAAAGTGATTGTGCTTCACGATAATGCACCCTCCCACACAGCAAAACCGATCAAGGAAACGATTGCGACGTTTGTCTGGGAAATTCTTCCGCATGCGGCTTACTCACCAGACTTGGCGCCTCCCGATTTTCACTTATTATGCATCCATGGGACACGCACTTGCTGACCAGCGCTTCATATCTTACGAAAATGTACGAAAATGACTTGATGACTGGTTTGCAGCACAAGTGGCACAGTTTTTTTGGTCTGGCATCCACACATTGCCGGAACAATGGCAGAAATGTATCGCTAGCGATGGCCAATACTTCGAATAAAATAGTTCTTAGCATTGTCATCCAATCACTGTGTCTTTTCAGTACATAAATTCCGGTTTCATATTTACGCACCTGGTAGTCCCCATCAGCAGCACTTACCTGTCTTCAACGCTCGGCCATACTATGGATCCTACGGCCTAGAGGCGCCCACGCCATATAGGCAGGTCATGCAATTGCATGACCTGATTTAGGGTGTGTGGGTGTGTAGAGGGGGGGGGGGGGGGCAGGAGGGGGGGAGAAGAGAAGAGAGGAGAGAAGAAAAGAGAAGAGGAAATAAAATATATATGTATTCTACCAAATGGGAAGTGTACTGACTTCACGTATAAGCAAAGGATGTCCTACCTTTCAATTTCCATGACTCGCAGTGCACTCCTGAAGCATATACAAAATTGGTATTGGAGGATTTGAAATTCATTGGTCGAAGATTGTAGGATTCCAGTACTTACGAAACATTGAAGACTTGATAATTGAGAGTAACTGGTTCTGTAATTTTGCAGCATTTAATGCAACGTTACACAGTGATTTCAAAAATGAAGGTGCAAGGTATATTCAGGAGGACAATGTTATCTGGGCAACATCTTTCTTTCACATCGCAGTCACTGCATAATCCAGCAACAAAGCTACGATTCTACTCAGAGTAGTCAAAGTGAACGTATCAAAGAACATGGGAAGAAAAGGTAGAACATGGTTCTTAAAGGGATAAGCTGAAAGAGAAAGCATTAAATATGCCTGTGTGTTATATTAAGAAAATTAGTTTAAACAATGAGATTTTTAAACATTTGGAAACAGGGATTTATTTTTAATGAGCCAATTTCTCATGTTGCCCCTAGAACGTGTCTGAGGTAAGGGAAAACTCTGTAAGAAAATAACATTAACACACAGATAATTACTCTTTTGAGCCCAATTTATGCTTTTACAAATCGCAAAACAACGCGAGCATCGCCAATTTGAATAATTCAATTAATTTAGGCATATAACGCGAAATTTCTCATTAAATTAAAACGTTTTTCGTCGGACTAAACAACTCAAGCATATGAGCACTTTTATGCATGTGTTTTTCGTCACGCAATTTACAGTGACACAAATATTCATTTCATAAATCGACGTAAACAAATGAGTCAAGTTGCAAACGTGTGATTTTTCTGCCGTCAGTTTTGTAGATATCAATTCTGCCAACTGCTCTTTGTGCAGGCTAAAAGGCGCAGCACCCGCGAAAGCCACTGCTTCCGTCATGATCTCTCACTAAAACCAGACTGAAGTGTGGACGCTAAACTTTAGTCGTGACAGACTACCATCGGCAGACTATCGTCGCCCGACGTATGTCTCACGACGGAAGTCTTCAAGTGAATACTTGGCCTAAGGTTGAAATGATCTTCTTCCTCATTTTGTACACAAAGATGAAGAAACTTTTTCTTCTACTTATCAGTAGCATCCGATTCCTGTGCAGTAAAATTCAAGCTTAATAAAATTTGGTTCCATACTAAAGATCTCCGATTTTCTTAGGAAAAATGTTTGCAATCGTAGGTTAATCTAAAATATAAGAAGAAAGATTAGTTTTAGATAAGAGAAGGCAAACAAATTCAGATTTTTTATTCCTGCATTTAAAAATCTGGAATCTCCAATTTT
>JAGDQP010074403.1:0-10276 GCA_022664845.1 Lepisma saccharinum | reverse complement strand
GAACGCCTGAGCTGTATTTGCAGAGGGAAAATAAATCGGATGTAACAATCCATATCCTCGAGGGAAACCATATGAACAACTTGGACAGTGTCAAATGGTTACGAGACTGTTTATAGTAGACAAGAGTCACTAAAGAGCAGGGATTATCGCACAATTTCCAGTTTGGGAGGTGTAAAGACAGAATTGGAGGAGGGAGAGTTAGCAGGGTTCCAACGTAAAAATTTGATGTGTTCTAGAATTTAGGGGGTAACATTGAGGGATCTGGACTCTGGAAGAATCCGTGCTAGGGAGGGATATAGTATTTGTTCTCATACAAGCAGCGGCAATGACTGCGGAAACTTGCATAGTTCATGGGGAAATGATCGCACTAATGTAACTTCATACGTTAATCCATTCCTTACCTTCTGCAATTTAAAATTTTTCTATTATAAAAATTAATCCCATTTACTATTGGAATAGTTAATTAACAACGAGATAAACTCGAAAAGCCTTAAAAGTTATAGTTGAAACGTGCTATAGTAATACATACTGTATAATTTTATGATTCATTGAAACACTGTATTTATAAATTATAACACTGTTCATATAAATACTATAGTATTTATAATATAACGAATTTCCTTAGTTTTCGTTAAATTAAAAGCCTTTTGGGATTTTACCGAAATAAAGGATACCTTGCTTATTCCACGGACAGAATACAGCAAGACAAAAGTAAGGACTTAAACCAGGGATTACACCAGGATTTCAGTTTGGGGGGGGAGTGTAAAGTTAAAATTGGGAGGGTTTAAGCAGAGTTTTGCACGGTTTGTAATGATTTTTGAGCGTAAAAATTTCAAGTCGGGAGTGCTCTCGAGGCTTTTTTGGGGTGTACGGAAGGGTCTGGCAGAATCAATGTTTTAAAGTAAGTTCGTACGTAATTTTGAATCAAACATACTATCAGTGTAGTTGAAAGAACCCAGTTTCTGGAGTACTAATATACGTATGTTCTACGAGTCATAGTTTGAATAATGTTAAACTTTAAACTTTAAAAAGACACAAGAAGAGAAAGAGACAACGACCCAAGTTGTTTAGGGTAAACTCAGCATGCTAAGATGAATAATGAGTTAGTTCGGGTGCATTCTTCATGAAAAAAAAAAACTGCTTTCTTCTTTGCAGAATCTAGTGCTCTGCTAACTTCCCTTAAATGTTTCGAAGTTTGTGAGAAGTTGCAAAGCTTGCGGTATACTCGTGCGAGAAAAGGAAATGCAAGTTGCCAGTGTTACATTATTAACAACAAACCCTGAAATATAGTTTCATATAAAGAGAAGACAACGGAAGTATATTTTCTATTGAAGAAAAGAGAGAGGAGAAAGAATTAATTATAACTGATCTGCACTTGTCCCTTCAAATAGTGTCAATGTCAGTCAAAAATTAAGAACTGAAATGGGTCACCGGGTAACGTTTTGGACCGGATTTACGCTTGGAACCCGGTAACCCGATTTCGACCAGGTGTGACACGGAGAGCACAGCAATGCTTATTATACGCTGTTACGCTTGATTAGTTTCTTTTAGAAGTTACCGGGTCCGGTGGTGTTACACCCAGAGCACGAAAGTCAATCAGGTCAAGACAGAGCCAAGTTTTGAAGGTTATCAGGTTACCTATGTACGGGTCAGGCCGGACCACAGAAAGTTATCCGGTTTCAGCTCTAGAACCAGTTACTTACCTTCCTGCTTGAGAATGATTATCCAAGCAAATCGAACCTTCTACAGACAAAATGCACAACAATAAGTGGAATTTGATAAGGTAATAAAATACATTCTTCGAAAACAATAAATGAACCTAAAGCAGCTATCCCCCCCTCCCCATCAAAAAAACATGGCATCTAGATTTAATTCATCCAGTACGTTGACTTCCTTCTCGAACTTCAGTTGAAACTAATGAACCGAAATGTGAACCTTTTGCCAATATGCTTACCACATTCGCCTTCGACGCATGTGGTTCCGGGTTCAAAAGGGGTGGGGTGCCCACTTCAACAAAACCTGTAGGCTCTCTCCTTAGCAACTCGCTATATAGGGCGTAAATAACAACTAATACAAAGTGAACCAGACTATATTTTACAGCCGGGTTTCTCAGCCTGGCGTTCGGGACGGGCGTAAGCCATAGTGCTGTTACCGCCCATACAATTAATTTTATCTTATCTTTATCTTAGCCTGCGGGTCGCGGGAAAAAGTGGAAAAAATAATTTAACTAGGGTTTTGTAGGTTTAAACTAATAAATTTCAAAGAAAGTATTTTATTTTGTTTATCGTTTTTAATAATTACTAAAGATAATATTGTTTGCTGAATAATTTTGGATAATATAAATAGGATATTTATTACAAATACAGGAAATAAACTGTTAATTTTGAAATGAAAAGCAAATATTACACAAAATAAAATAATTATGGGTCGCCAGCTAAAAGGCATGGTGAAAGGGGTCGCGGGATGAAAAAGGTTGAGAAACGCTGTCACTTCCACCTTATGTACCAGTAGATTCGGGTACGTTGCTCAAATATTCGAATAAAACTACCCAAGCTATTGTCTTTATCGTTTAGAAACCTTAGAGAAGCGTATTAATTCGATGTGAAGATATTCAGTTCTCACGCTTCAAGGACAATTTCCTTTGAATGACCTGGCAACACTGATACTGAGGAAGAACAGATTAGAACAGCCTTATTCGCACACTCAACTCTCTCCGTAGAAACGGTACATAGTTGGATGAAGATTTTGAGGATGGGCGTGAAATTCTCTGTCCACAATTAATTCTGCCAAGACCTTTAATATTTTCAAAAAGACGACCCAGCTAAAGAGCTAATTCTGTATGCGTTACACGTTCCTAAAGCCTAAGAATGCAATTAACAAAGCTGTTATGTTTAAGAGGACACGAACAATGCACCAGAGGAACGCAAAACTCTAGATATAACAAGCAGATGATGAGTTACTGTGCTGCGCTCTGATTGCTGGGTAACATCAAAACGGTGATTAAAATGAACCAGCAGTTCTCTATAACGATGGTGAACAAAAGGATTAACCTATAAGGTTATCGCTACTAAATTCCAACAATATGAATCCACAATGTAAGTACTGACGTAGGATAGGGATTAAAAAATGCTACTTTGAGAATATTAAAGCTGCCTGGAAGTTCATTCCAGCTCTTTTTCTGAGCTGATATTCTAGGTGCATTTGTGCGCAGTAAACACGTGTTGTTTTTATCCACATTGTTACACAATTTATAGGACAGTAGGTGTTAAGAACTAGCGATAGACAATTTTAGCATTGTATAGTTAGATTCATAAAAAAGAGAGATATTTGTAAGTTCAAAATTAACTGTATAATATGGCCATAGCGAATCAGCGTTCTGTTTAAGCGTTCTAAATAAACTACTCAAATGGCCTGCTTCCCACTGGTTAATGGTTTGCTCATTATGCAAAATTTTAACTTTAAAATTTTCTATCGGCTACTTTTTGTGGATCTGTGTGTACGCTGAAGTAAAGCCAGAAGCTATCATAAAATTAATTATGTGAGCGGCAACAAACTACGGCTTACGTCCGTCTCGAACAACGCCAGAAAAGTTTGTAAAAATCATCACGATAAACAACTTATAGAAATTAGAGGAACGGAACTTTAAATTTAATGATAAATTAACTGACTGTCCAGTTTCGCGTTGTTTACACTGCAATCAAGGCCAGACTGAAATAAGTTCACCTGCCAGCGCACAGTAACAGAAAAAAACTGACTTTTCCCGGTTTTTCAGACTAAATCCATTTTTTTCATACTAGTGTCGACACATCTTTAAAGAAAAACACAGAGAAATAAGCTTAATTTTACCTTCCACACGCAATAGCAAATTCAACGTATGAAATAGCTTTGGTTAGATTAAAAGTAAGGGGTGACCGACGTAGTAGCTTCAACACAAATTCCTGCAAGCATGTCCAACACCCATCTCTGCACCGCCCCATGGGCAGAAGCATCAACATATTGGGTGGAACTAGGAGAAATCCTATAATTCCTTGACTTTTCTCAGATCTAAAAATAAAATCCCTGGCTTTTCCATGTCTTTTTCCTAACCAACTAAATTCCCTAACTTTTCAAAGTTTTCCAGAAGACCCCTGGACACTCTGCAGCAATCGAAGCTTAAATGTCCACAGTTGATATAGGAAATGAAAAATGGATACAAGTCCATCCAATTATCCCAATGTCTTAAAAATAAGATAAAAATTTCCAAACTGGGACATCTAAACGAAACTCGTTTCATCTGAGCATGCAGACTCCAAGCTACAGACAATCGACAAAGCAGATCACCCGTGCGATTTTCGTATGATCTCTCCACTGAGTTACATTGAGAATTGTTTTACTAGTCTTATATGTCTCAGGAGCGTAATTTTTAACTACTGTTTTCGCCCAGTGTTTCGTCATGATTTCTTTGACTTACGTTGTTTTATAGAAATGCAATATTTTACACACGAGCAGTATAATTTCCCGTTGACATGTTGTGATTTATACGGTAAACTATTAATAATACATTATACTCATATATTTGAAGAAACTTCACAAACCAAAACTCTACAAGAGTCAAAATAACCACCAAGGCAAATTTCGTGAAAGCAGAACTTGAATATTTTACTTCTGAGAGACATAAGATGGGTAGAACAATTCCCATGTAAATCAATGAAACGGCCATACCAAGATGGCGGGGATGATCTACACCGTTAAGCTTTAATTGTTTCCAAAATTATGGAAAAATCCTTCCCCTTCTTACAATACACAGAATACGGGTTGCAGGAAATGATCGTCGTACATTTGTTCATATACAATGGACAACGTTTTCGTTAGCATTCCTTATTATACAGCTGGTTCTCTTAAAACGCAACTCGCTTAGGTAGGCGCTGACATGCAATCAAACAATTCCATCTGAGCTTGATACTTCAATGGGTTACTGAGCTAAGTAAGTGCTTTAGCCATTGTAGGAATCATGTTCTATACCTATGTTATCACGATGATAGTTTACAAACCGCTAGTGCGCGCGCAAACAGAAGTTACCCAGTAGCAACAGTCGTACGATCAAGTTACTCATAGTAGGACTGTTACTATTGGGTATAACTTAAATTGTCGCGCGGACAAACGGCTTGTAAACTATCATCATGACAACATGGCTTAAACACGCGATGAAACGGTTCCGTCAGTACTTGAGCCTCCAATGTACAAATTACTCAAGTACACAACTAAATCAGCAATTGAGGAATTAAGTTCTGACTGAAAAACTTAAGCACAAGTCTACAAAAGAAAGAGAATAGTTGTTAATCTGAATGATGCACAGTATCTTTCACATTTCTGCACGTAGATATCGTAATAACTGCAGTAATTACAAGATACTCGTACAAACGGATTATTATACTATTGAATTCTTTGCCGAAGGTACAACTTCTAATTTATTGAATCATGGTTTGTTGCACTACGTATTTACGAGTGCTCCGAATTACCGAGTGAAGAGAAAAAGATGAGACAGACAGAGTACCTTTCTTGATTTCATCCTTTCATCAATTCTCCAGAGCATTTGGAAGCGAACTAGTGCTTCACAACAAAAAGGCATGCTTCCATTTCCTTTTTCTACCCTTCCCCCACCCCCCAAAAAAGTAATTTGTTCACTTAATTAGACACATTACATTTTCCCCCATGGATTCTTCTTTTTTTAAAAAAGGAAGAAAGTTCAATAAGGGAAATCAAAAACTATATAACAAGACAGGAGCAGATGGTTCATTACTTCCAGATAATGCAAGACAACAATATAAGATTTGCATCCTTTTTATATTTCCTTTATTGAAAAGGAAAACATGAAAGAAAAAAAGATCCTCTCGTCTTCTTAAGGGTCTATTCTCAAGGTACTAAAAAGAAGGAAAAAAACAGGAGGAAAGAAATAAACGACTTCTTTGGATCTCTCAAGAGAGAGGCTTTGCATTCATCCAACGCTTGTTCAAATATCATTTTTCATGTGACTGAAAAGGGAGAGAGAAAAAAATATTGTACGAAGAGCGAGAAGAACGCACTGTAGAAGAAAGATAGAAGGTGATTTATAAATGGAGGAGTTTTGATTCGCTTTGCTGATTTTCGCCCATCCTTCTCTTCCAAACTTTTCTCTGTGCAACTATGCTTTTGTGTACACCTCCTACTCAATCTTAGAGAACGAATTTCTACGTCTGAGTCTCATAGCTACTATCTTCTAACGTTATTTTCTTGATAAGATGCGCATTTAAAAAAAAACGTACATAAAAAAGAATACGTAAGTAAATGAACCAACACAGCAAAAGAAAAATAATAGGTTAGTTTGTGTCCGTTGCCCAGTTGTTATCAAAGTGTAATGTTTGTAACAAAACAGCATATAATTAAAAGAGGAAGGTTTAAGTTTTGGATTTTAAATACGAGGTGAGCTTAAACGTGTTCAAGACAAATAGGTAATGAGTTTTTGGATGGTTTAATAATTATGTATGTTGTAAGAAGTGAAAAATGATCTCGCTACCATTTAGATGTTAATTCAGTTTATTAAATATCTAGCAAGATATTATGCTAATTATGTTTTATGGATATCATGTAATAAATTACGTATTTACTCATCATTCTCTGATTAGGAACTACGGCTCCATTGCTTTAGGGACATGGTTTGTGGGATCCATTGAGGGCTTTTATCTATAGTATCCCATCCCATCTATCGCGATGGATATCACTCAGTTGCTGAAATTATTGAAGTGAACGCGGATGCTTCCATTTCGAATCTACAATGACAACAATCGTCAGAAACAAGACAACAAGTATTCAAAATCTCAACACTAACGGTATCAGTAAGGTTTCTTGAAGACTTGTAAAAACTGAAAAGCAAGGTTGACATTTTGCATTAACAGTGATTTATTTAAATACTTCGGTGCATTAAGATGTCGTATGTTAGCTTATGACAACTTTTTATGTATTATATTGTCGAATGGTATTTAACGCTCAATGTAAGAGGTAATCGTAAATAGACTCGAATTTATTTTAGTAAAGAACCCAAACTCACATCTATTCAACGGAAAGAACTGAAAAGTGTTTTTAATCATCTTTCTATAAAAACAATCTTTCTTTCTCATCTCTGAGTATTCAGAGGCCAGACAAAAGTGTAATACCTAAGAATGTGTAACTGGAGATATTCAGTCAAGGACAACAGAGAATATCTCGTTGCACATACACATCTTTCCAAATTCTTGTAAGATTATCTTCATTAATCAGCAATATAAAGTTTCATAGGAGACATGAAGTTGTCAAAAACTTTGGAACCTCAAGGACAGCAAATTCAGCAGTTCTCAGTTTTCCACTTGCTTGCATTTCTCCTAACCCAAAATTTAAGAAGAGGACAGAGAACAGTCAACACCCACTTAATTTTGGTTGATCAAAATCGAGATGTGATTCTTCCCTATTGCTCATTATAACGACATTTTCTATTGGCTATAATTAATACTCCATAAGTGACATGCAGTAATGTGCAACTATATAAACTGGGCCTTGATACCATCATCATGGACTAGAAGACTAGATACAGGGTACTGAAGTAATGATTAGTAGCTCTGTCAACGAACGTCGAAGAAGCCCCTATCTTCTTCTGCTCTGTCGTCTATCGAAGTAAGAGAGGAAAGTCTAACAGCCAGGGGCAGTTCTAGTTGAGAAGAAGAAGCGACGAGCCTTATCTCCAGAGGTTATTGGTGTTAAGAACAACCACCTAGGTTTGAACCAAAGTCAAGATCTTCGCCGTAGCTATCAAGGCTCATCGCCACAGTTCTTCAGATACGTGAGTAGGTTCATTTACGTCATCCGTCACTCATTATTCTGATGCTCTCTACGTTCCGTCATTTGTGTTTTAATTGTGTTAGTATTCTGTATATAAATGCATGGGTGTTATCCGTCGTCATCCATTCAATCGTAGTTTGTTCTCAACTTAAAACCTCAAAACATATTTTTAACTAGCTCGTAGTGTTTTGTCCTTCTGATAGTTAGTTCGATTGTTTTAATTTTTACTTCGAAATACATCGAACTTGTCACCTCCATAGTCTTCGGCAGAGCTGTAAATTGTCAATAAACAGATTACAAATTCGGCGTAACTTGGTACCTGTATATTTTTAATAGGATAGGTTGTATCTTTTCTGTTAAATTATAATTCGGCTTTATATTAAAACTTTGTTTGATTTATTTAAACTTAACTCTAGGTCGGAAAACTTGCTTAAATAATTTCCAATTTATACGTATTAACATACAATCGTTTCCCCTTTGGTCTTTCCGGAAAACGCATTTGACAAGGAATTGTTTTGTGCTTTCGCGTTTTATATCGATTATAGAACTTTTAAAATTACAGTATTGTATTTATGTACTGTGATCAGACTCCTTGGAAAACGTTAAATCTCGCCTTGCACACAAAGACGACGACCTGGCTGACAACACAATTTTCTGTTAGAAAAGCACCATTGTCGTCGCATAAGCACATCAAAATCTCCCACCAAGTGTTGTAGGTGTGGCCATGAAAAGAGCTTTTAATGGGTGTTACCACATCACGAGAAGCAGAAGCGAAGATACAGTACGCCTCGAACAGAATAATTCACATCTCAACATCACGGCCACCTTTGTTGAAGTGAGTTGTCAAAGGGCGTGCCAAGCTCCGTTAGAAGTGTCATCGTGCGCGACAAACAGCAATGAAGCACGACATCGGAAATGAATCAGCTGAGAATAAAAGTGAAAAATTGTATCTCGCACGTGCGGATATGTTTAATGGATATGCATTCTAAAGAATATCTATTTGTCTGTCTGTCTGTCTCCTCAACGTTTAGCAATATGCATGCCTCATTTCACATGGTTATCGAAACATACCACCTCCGCACTTTTAACTCATGCTTATAGTTCTCATATGCTCCTCACCGACCACGCAGTCGTGTGGATTGAAGCGCCAAGCCAGCGACTCGAAGGTTCCAGGTTCGAATCCCGGATGGGGCATGCATGTTTGTGAATTTTAGAAACTTAACAGACGATGGACTCGAGACGGGCCGAAGTCGTTAGTTACTAAAAATTGTCCAAAAATCCTTATTTATGCAAATGGTTTCACATGATTTTATTACTCAGTATATAGTAACGGTTCACCTCATTCTATTCTTGAAGACTACAGGAGACAAGGGTTCAACTATTCTGTACATGTACAATGGCATGCTCTTCCCGTCTTTGCAGTTTTCCGTCCATTGATCGAAAAAGTTTCACAGGCTGTACGTTGCCACTTGAATAAGAATGTAAGTTTCAGATATTGTATTAATGACGTTGAGAATATCCTTTCTAAAAGTAACTTCAAGATTCAATAAATATTAGAACTTTTTAAACAGAACATGATCTCCAAAGTAAAAGGCATCAGTGACAATCTCGTTTTGAATCTGAATGATTCTGCCCCCTTATTGAGCACTAGGTCATAGAAAAGAGGTTCTGGAAGAAACATATTAGTCCTTACATCATACGGTATATGTCCTCCATCTCAAGAGTCTAATGAAAGAGAGGAAAATATAGGTAAGTACTATGCAGTGACCTGAGCAAATTTTATAACTTCAATTTACTTGCAGTCGGTTCGTAGGCAATACTATATATATATATATATATATATATAATACACAGCCATATTCAATCCACTACTGGATGAGGCCTCTCCCGGAAGGAGGAGGTGGTCTACTGCTCCCACGCTGACTAGACGTGTTGGGAGAGGAGAGCCGAAGCCCTCAACTGTGATCGCTACCTCTTTATTCAGGTAGCTCCCCAATTGGCCTCACGACGCTGGGTGGACGCCGCACAAGCAACACCATCTGGAGTGCTGAAACGGTCACCCATCCAAACACTGACCAGACCCAGAGCTGCTTGACTTCGGTGATCTTACGGGAACCGGTAGACCAGCTCGGCTAGGGCGTTGCCATATATATATATATATATAATAATAATAAATCACAGCCATATTCAATCCACTAGTGGATGAGGCCTCTCCCCGAAGGGAGGAGTTGGTCTACTGCTCCCACGCTGACCAGACGGGTTGGGAGAGGAGAGCCGAAGCTCTCACTGTGATCGCCACTGTCTTTTATTCACAGCAGCTCCCCAATTGTCCTCACGATGCTGGGTCAACACCGAAATTTTTGAGCCCCCACCGGGAATCGAACCCGGGACCGCTCGCACTAAAGTCGAGCGCGCTACCGACTAGGCTACGCAGGAGCTCGTATATATA
>JAGDQP010074402.1:0-10276 GCA_022664845.1 Lepisma saccharinum | reverse complement strand
TAAGTTTTTTGTTCGACACGTCAATCTTATTTTTTCTAAGTTGTAAAGATAATATACGGCTGCTGACATAAATTGTAAAGCCGTAGTTTTTCACCCTTCCTTAACCGTCTATTGGTTAACCTATATTCTAGCAAACATGCGTGTGGAGATTATCTTTCACTCTTGTTTGGTCCTGATTTTATCATCTCCGTTTGAAAGAAAACAAGTTTTTTTTTATTTGTTGATGTTTTTCAAGCATGAAAGGAAGATGTTAATGTATTAGTGAGAAATTAGTGTGAGGGAGTGTTTTGAAAAGTTCTTGGAAATATAATAAACACAAAAACCAAGCTGTTGATAGAGATTACGTGGAAACCATTAGCCGTATAATTCGCAGAATTGCGGAGAGCGTGGCCCATCTATCTTAACAAGTTCCTATAACATTCAGAGCACACTATCTCCGCGCAACAAGTTTTTGCGTGGGCTAAAAGAGCCGCGGAAGCAATAAAGAAGTTTGACTGTCAGTGGCATTTGTGGAAATGTCTTTTCTCCACTTCTATATGTACCGTTGTAATAGGGATTTTGTCGTAACTTGTAACAAACGGCGATGATTGTTTGAATATGTGGTTCTCTTTACCTAAACGTGTTGGACAGATGTTAAATTCTGTAAACGAATTTAGGTAGTTTGGGAAGCTAAAACGTAAAAGTATCCACCCATCATGCATGGTCCAGTAGTTGATGATGATGTTAGAGGGTGTGCGACATTTTATATTTGAAAAGAACCCACACAGCTTACTTTGTGTAGTTGTTGGTTATGCTGATCTGTGTTCTGCCTGAAGCCAGGTTTCTGGGCAAGGTGAGCTGATGCTGTAGTTTGTCATTGCCATCCACCGGATGAAGGTGACGTCCTTAGGATGAGACATACTCCAAACCCAGTATCGAACTCGAGTACAGTAGTAGGTAAGCAAGCAGGTTCGACTCTTGGTGCCTGCTGGTCATGCGGACTGATATTTTATAATGTTTTCCGTTTCACCATGCGAATACCGGTATGGTACGTAGTCACAGATCCTGGTCGCTGCCTTCCCCATTTCTTTAATTCGAAGAGTGCTTGCTGGGAAACGTCATCACTTAAGTCCTGTGACGAGCTTGGGCCACAACTGACTGCTTAAATATTTGAATCGATTTGAAATTCTTACAAAGTTCGACTGACAAGATAAAAGAAGTAAGCAAGACATACAAGTAATATGACTTCATATCGGCACTGGGAGGCATGCAGTTCTAGTATTCCTGTCGGGCATTCTGACTGAGGGTTTCCTCAATTTCACCACGATAATTCCGGGATAATATCTAGACTAATAACATGCCAAGTAACTTCCCTATTTTTCTGGAATAACTACGTGCCGAGGGACGGTCATCATCCTGTTAATCTTGCGATGGGATATCACGTAAATGAAAATACAGTGTGCTTCAAAGCAAATTAATACTCACATACAAGTGACATTTTTAGTCAAACAACTAATAACTGATAATATTAATGTATATTGTCTATGAAAGAGTCTCCATGTATTCACCATCATTGGAAACATATTCTTAGAGTCTTCTTCAGGTGATCTCCAGGCATGTTTGGGTACTATTTCGATTATATTTGCAACTATCTTCTGGACATCGTTACGTGGACTCCCAGCAAAAAAAAAAAAAAAAAAAGTTCTTTTACCATGTCCCAAAGCAGAAGGCATGAGGCCTGGAGAACATGCTGACCATTTCAGTGGATTTCCTCTTGCAATCCATCTCCGAAATATATTTTTAAATAACCTGTAAATTAGATGTGTATACCAGGAGCTCGTGCCGTTTTCCTATTATGAAGAGAAGAAAAAAAATCGATAAGTAGATAAATGTCGCTATTATGAATTAACATTAGTCTTTAAATTATAATTGTGCAAAATGTCGTGCTTCTAACGTTAAACTTTGTTCATATGTTAGTCTTTGATGAAGAGCTGTCTTTGACCCTTCCCTGAAACGACGAGTTTCACTTTGGAGGAATAAACATTTATTTATTCTCCTCTTCTATCCAGGAACAGAAATATAATGGCAGCACTCTATTTCCCCTTCGGCCAGTTAATTTCGAGAAGTGTTTTGAAATGAGAAAGTTCTCTATACCATCTGGTGGGACAAAAGGGTACAAATACTGCTTATTTCTGTATGAAATAGACAAGAATCGATGTGTTATATATTTAATTTTTTGATAAGTGCAGTGCAACAACACCGTCCAAACGTCTCCATTGTGGTAATGTGATATGTCTTTTTCACCCTTTCATTGTTCCAGAATTGGGATAGACGTTTTACAGGTTAGAAACATCAAAGCGCTCTCTTACCCGCCCTACTCACCTGATTTTGCCCCACATGCTTCTGCCTCTTTTTAGAGCTCAGTAATTCATTATGGGGAAGATATTTTTGTGTCCAGAAGTTCTCTGAATTGGACCATTTTCCAGTGTCTAAAAATACGCCCCCCCCCCCCGAAAAGACTTCCCGAACGTATTTGATATATGGCAACGGTGTATATAGAAGTAGATGGCGCTTAAGTTGAAAAGTGATAAAAAGAACTGGTAACAAAATTTATAACTGTGAGAGATATGAACTTCCAATATATACACCTCGTAATATACATATCTATTTAGAGTAAACCGTAATTTAATATAAATCTGTACCTGAGAGTTAGAAGCGCGTAAGTCCAGTTTTGGCCAAAACGATATAAATTCAGTTCTGTACATCATTCGGAAGGCCTTAAATAATGGTTGTTGTAAACATTTTCATAATGTAAATAAGTAAGTCATGCAGTTTGCTCATTTAGTTTCTAGTTTTTTCTTCTGTTTTCTGGAAAACAAGTATTTGTGACTTACACGCTTCTAGATCTCAGGTACAGAAATTATTTCGGATACGTAGAATAAGGGGAAAATTTTTGTATACTTCATTTTGTGTGGACCATTTTAGTTACTTTGACTTCGGCTCCTCACGATTATACGATACGAGTGCAGTGCTTATTAATATCCACAAACATCCATGTCTCACGTGAGATTCTCATCCACAACATTGGTGACGCTTACCTAACGCCTCAGACCCCACGACTACCTCGCTCGGCACGTAGAATAAGTATCTAATCATAGTTTTCCTTATGATGGAAAAAGTCGCGAACAACGGATCGCTTCTAGGTAAACGAAAAGTGTAAGCTCGAAGTGCGCTTACTTGACTATCCTAATATTTCCCAGAATTTCTCCAGTCCAGTCAATTTCTCCGGAAGTTGTGCTCACTGAGGTACGTCATTTATGATATGAGATGTATTTTGGCCATCGATGCTATTGAAACAAAAAGAAACGTGATGTAAAGTAATAAACGAGAGGAAGGGGGATACATTTTTCATTTCTCCGCGTAAACAAACGCCATTTGGTGTAAACATTATTATCTGTTCATAACCTTTGGTCGCCTTTTCTAATATTAGGTGATTCTGTTCTGATCTCTCCTCTAGCTGAAACACACTGTGAACTGTTTATTAAATTAACTCTGAAAAGAGAGGGATCTGTCTACATGATCCGTTCACGTGTGAATAATATTGCTGGAAACCATGTGTGTTATTGTTGAAACAAAAGTCGCAATCAGCCGAGCATGTTGCGCTGTTCACTCACAGTCGTTCTGGAAAATGAGTAGCCTGAGGCAGTAATATTATGCTTTACATGACATTGTTAGGAGTAGTTAAACTGTTTAATTTGTATTCGTGTTGTGAAATAATGTGTTCCTGGTAAATTGCACAAAATTGCCTGCGCTAGTTTTCTCATCAACAGTGGGTCCATTTTAGTTGTAACATCAAACTTCTGTCCATTTTACACTTTTTCGATTTCTTGTTAAAACTTACTTACTACTATTCCTGCACAAAATGGTGTATAAGTATTTAGTGTTGATATGGAATACCCCACTCCCCCCAACATCTCTTGTACTAGTTTCGTAATCACTTCATGGTGCTCAGAAATAGCCTATCTTTTGAATTTGATTATATAAGTCGTACTGTGGGGTAAATATATCGAGATTTTATTTTGCTCACTGGAAATTGTGTGACTTTTTTTTTTAATTTGTTGATCCATATAATATACAAGCCTCATGGTCACTGACTGACTCATTCACTCACTCACTGATCATCAAAATTCCCAGGCCAAACTACTGGAGCTAGAAACACCAAATTTGGTATGAATGTGCATGATCAAGAGTAGGTAACGGGAATAATCCGACATTTTGAAATGGTCGTCATCTTGGATCCATAATGGCCGCCAAACCCATTGTATAGAATACACAGCCTAAACGGCTGAAGCTGGAAGCACCAAATTTGGTATGAAAGTACTTCATCACTATTAGGTTACGAAACTGTTACATAATGTAACCAAAGACGCCACATTGGATCCAAAATGGCGGACCCAAAAATCCATTTTCCGCACCGTTTGAGCTAGAGAAATGAAAAATTTTATATGAAGGTGTACCATCACCAGTGTGTCACGACAATATAAGAGAGCGTTTAAAAAAAAAAAACTCGTTAACTTGGATCCAAAATGGCCGCCCAAAAAAACAATTTCCAAACCATTGAAGCTAGAGAAACGAAATTTTGTCATGAAGCTGTATGACAAAGAGTAGGTTACAATAAATGGGGTAAACTTCGACTATGGGGTCCCCCTTTGGGGTTGGAGGTAGATCGACACAAGGGGGAACAGTACCCCGGAGAGCCTGTTTACGATAAAGGGGACGCAGCTCCCCCAGCGAAGTAAAGCGAGTCTCTCTATATAAAATCGAAAGTGACTATGCGTTATCATCATGCAAAAAGTGCTTGACCGATTGGAATGAATTTTCGCACATGATCAGACACTGGATCGAACTGGGAAGTTATCATATAACTTTGATTCTAAGATTATCATCTTCAGAGATAATCGACCATCTAATTGTCCATTGAATTCCAATGGTAGTGGTAACAATAAAAAGCAAAGCACGCGGCAACCCACACTACAATGTTGTTTGCCGGGTTGACTACCTCCAAGTGGTCAAATTTGGCGTGACTATCTATTCATTAACAACGACTATCTTAGGTAACACCCCCACCTAGGGAGGAGTGGGGGTAGGAAGGGGTGAACATGTAAAAATAATAAAAAACGATTGATATTAGTATCGAATCCATAGTTTTCGGGGCCTCTGAGATGAATAGTAACACTCGTGATACCATTTAAGTCCAAGTTCAGCCCCCATCGGCATGTGGGGATGACAACATATTTTATTCATCCCACACCAATGGATGGGCAAATCAATTAGTTTATCTCTATTTATTTATTTATTATTTAGGGTAAACACGTTTACTATCGTTGAAGAGAGATGCGGATTCCTCGGCCTAACCAGTCAAAGCAAATGTCGGTATGGTGCATCAGCAAAGGCACTAACCTACTTTCTCTATTCATTCCAAGGGAGAGTGATCACCGAGGAACGTCATTTTAAACATGTGACGAGTTTAGGCTTTAACTGCGTATTCAGTGCATAAATGAAACGAGGATTGTGCACATAGGAAGCAATATTGGCTTACTGAAATCTGAGTTGGCAAAGATTACAGACTCCTTCTAAATGGCAATTGCAGTATAATTCATTAGATTATTTCTGTTAATTTCCCATAAGAAGGTATCATTGTCAGTGAGTATTGGAGGAAGTAGCGGCTTGGGTTAATAGCACATATTTTTGTAGAACACTATTTTTTTTTAATTGCCTGCAGAACAGTAGGTCCGTGATGATATGCTATACGGGCTCTTGTATTTCTTCTCTGCAAGAGCTACAAGATACGCTTCTGGATAAGGAATGACGGAACACTTGTTAGCGAATACTCAGATCCGGATTACGGTTAACCAATCCAGAATGCAAATAACGAATAATTATACGCAGAACAAGTAATCGATCCAAAGTTTCATGGAAAGAACAGCCATGATGAATTTTTCGTTCATGGGTGGCACAGCCCAGTATCTAAATCAGTGGTTTTCAACCTTTTTTTGTACGCGGCAGCACACTATCCGTTGTAGTGTGTTCCCACGGCACCCTAACGTACTAGTTGGCAAAATGTGGAAGACTTGGTCACTATTTGTAAGGGACATAATAATAATAATACTGATGTATATGTTTCTTTTTTCAAAATTAATAATAAGTGAAATTATCTTAATTACGTTTACCAATAAAATCACAAAGTTCCACAAGTTTCGCGGCACACCCAGCAAATCTCGCGACACAATAAAGTTCAGGTGACACACCGGTTGAGAACCACTAGTCTAAATTGTCCTGTTCTGAGTGAACTAGTGGTACTAATTATTTATTATGTAAGTACTTATATTCATTCAAAATGTTCTTATTAAAATCTCAATTATTTGGATATTCGTTTCTGCGTTCTTCGGGTATCCATTTGTTCCATTATTCGAATATCCTGTTAATCAGATTCTAACTAAGTACTAATTCTGTGTGGCTTGAATAATAAAATTATCCGATGTGATATGAAAATTAGTGGAATTTTATATTAAAAAGTACCATATCGTGAAGTAATCGACTAAAGCCTCGAATATACAGTGTGTCCATAAAGTCACTGTGCATGGTGGGGTTTCAAACGTCATGGCGAAACAATGGCATGTGATAGAGACAAGAAATAGGTCCTAAATAGTACAAAAGAGAAAGACTCTCTTTTTTTTTTTTTTGTCACGTCTGGTGGGCTGGATGAAGAAGAAGGCATGAGAACTTGCGTGGTAACAACTGAAGTACCGCATAGACGTGTGCAAGGCTGTCAATGAAACCTATATTGAGTTGAATTGAATTGATGTCCTTTAGGTATATTTGGCTCAGGCCGAACCCACATTGAGCTTCAATGAATACATAAGCTCTTTCACTTGGTGCCTGTTTCGTGCCTCTATCATGTTTCGTTTCTTTGTTCAGCTCAGTTGATAGGATGTGGGCTTCATGTTTGGAGGGTCCTGGATTCGAATCCAGCTTCAGGCGGCTGACTGAGGTTTACCCGTTTTATTCTAGCATCAGTTCGTTGCTTTTGCTACGGTCGTTTGAAATCACACCATGATTTTATGAACATACTGTATATTATTTTCAGCTTAGATTTTTCCCGCGTAATTGATCAGGCAAAAATGAAAGTGTATTGTTTAAACACTTTGGAGCGACCGTCTTTAATCTTATGTTTCCCAATGTGTGATCTGTCCAGTCGTTATAACCAGATCACCTACAAAATGCAAATTAGGGAAAATAATTGCGAGTATGATACTCGTGTTAAATCTCACTGAGTTCCCATTACTCTTGCTTAATTACTCGTACTTACTGCATGCGTGTACTTGTGGGTGATAACTCGATCTCGAATCAGCTTTATACTTCACCAATTAAAAGCAATTAAAAGAAGCAATTAATCTACGTATAATGAATATGGGCATGAAATTGTCTGCATTCAACTGCCCTTGTGGTTTCCAATAGTCTCTTATCTAGTGGTTAAATTGCGTTTACTGTAATTACTGATAAAGTTTATAACTTTGCTGCCATATTTCTTACACAGTCGGGAACAAGAATGTCCTTTAATTTTGAATGTAATATTAATTCTAAGCTAGGGATTCTACAGCCACAAAATGAGTGGTAAAATTTCACTTTCACTCTGATTGAATTGTTATTAACGTCATAAACGACCTGGTAAGCTACTAAGAATGGGACCAACAATTTAACGTGGGCTCGGAACCACTTGTGTCCCCACCTGGAATTGAACCCGGGATCCCTTTATTACAAGGTAGCGAGCGTTACCACTCACCCACCGGGAACACCGAGGCTCTAGGACCGATTCCCAGTAGACATGTGCGCTTTACACAAGAGGGAGGTACGCCGCTCCGCACGGCGTGATGCTTTTGACATCCAAGTAAGGCGTGATGATTTTGCGATGTTAATTAAAAACTTTTTGGGTGTTACTTACAACTTTCTAAAAAGAAAAAAAAAAGTAAGTTAAATGGAAAGTACTCGAACCAGCCATTAAAAAAATATACTGATACCTATTCATTAGTCTATTTTTGAGGTATGTTTGGTGGGGTTCACCACTTCGAAACTTCAAAGCTTGTTTCCTAATTATGTTAAATCTTTGTGAGTTATGTACACTATATATATTCGTAGACGGTAGATTAATTATCGTTAAGTTAATGGTGTTAAGTAAAAATTTAACCAAGCTCGAATAACTGAAATTAACACAGGCACTTTTTGCTGTATATGCATCGAACCTAGTTTTCAGATGCAGTGGTTTATTAGTCCAGGTAAATGCCTATCAATCTTAGAAATACACTTAAAATGTATAGTATTAGCTGTGCGGTAGAAATAGATGACATCGTCGCTTATAATCAGAGGTATATCAAGCTAATAAAGTAAACGAAATCAATCTCTCTCAAGATCAAAAGAAAATGTCAACGTACACCTCGGCTGCCCAGTGGTAATTCTAATTGTTCGGTTCCAGCTGGGTCGCGGTGTATCAATGGTAGAACGCTCACCTCTGGTGCATGGGTGTCCTCGGTTCGATCCCGCCTCGTGCCATGTAGGCTTTGTAATAGACAAACACCGTGTGCGTGCGTTTTTCAGTGTTCTCTTGTATCTTCTCACATTCTTCATTCCACCAAATTATCCCGCCATCATCCATCCGACTTGATTCAAAGTTATCTTATGGATTTAAATAGAATTAAAATTCAGTTCCAGCTATTGTAGAAGCACATGGGTGGTGCAAAAGGACCTCTTTCATAACAAGTGGCATCGCGTGTTGTCTGTGCACCTGGTCTCTGCTGCGGATTAAAACCCGATCGTGGTTCGGATCCAACTTTAATAGTAAGGTTCCGTCCGTAGAAGGTGCGTACTTAATTAGGACGACAATCACAAATTGCTCAACAAGTGGTTCGCAGTCCACTTAAAAACCGTATGTCACGTCCTTAGTGTTCACTTAATACCTCTCCGATGGAAGATAATGGCAAACTATCATTAGCTCACCTTACCGAGCTTCTTCCTTTTGTATCAGTTCCTCCTTCTGGCACAACCCTCGTCATCAGTTACGTACCTGAACTAAGGCCCTAACCACTATCTTCATCATCCTTGCATTTGAAAAAGGCTTGCAGACGACGGATGTCATCCCCCAGATATGTGACGAGCTTAGGTCATAGCTACTTCAGTCTGTAGGATACTTTAAAAAAAGAAGGATATTTTGTAGTTTAATAAATCGAAATTAAAACAACTATGCTTTTCGTTGCATACTACTCCGCAATTTTATTAGTATGTATATTATTGAATATTTGGATTGTGCTTTCGTTTATTGTTTTAGTGACTATCGCGTGCATCGTAAGCCATTATTATGTCATTTGCATCCATTATGATGACGTGCTAACAACACATGACGTGCAAGATTCATACACGTGCCAGGTAAAACTTAATCCCAGAAGCAAATTATAGCAGTACCACAACAAAAAACAAAATTGCTATACAACTGCCTTCGCCACGCTGGCTGGTGGATGTGTAGGAAAATTACGTAACTGCAAGTTAGATTTCCTTCTTTCCAGTTATCTTCAGCACATGATGTAAACCGTGAGAGGGAAGAAATATTCCGAGAAATTTAAACACGCGGCACAGCACGAGGATTTATGTTGGGGTTTTTCTGTTAATGAAAATTGTTTTTAGCGAAGCCAGTAAGCATTGCATATCTTGAGACATAACCAAAAATCCTGCTTTTTTAACATTTATTTAATTCAGTGTTTAATTAATTTTCGTTGTGAGACTGCGCACTATAGTAATATTTGAAGACTTTCCTGAGAGAAAGACCTTCAAATATTTCATCTATATGCACTACAGTATATAGATTACAATATTTGAAATTTATACTCGTGATCATTCTTCCAAGTTAGTTAAATCACATACCGGATCTTTGTTGTCAGTACCGGTCATTAATTGTGAATATTAGGGGATTCTCAAGAAAGTATTTTGTGCTGCAAAGGACGGATCAACTATCCAATCTTTTATTGCTGTCCATTTAGAGGGATCACTTACAATAATATTAATTGCAGATTTTATCTAAGATGAAGGTAAGAAAATGAGCTTTTGAGATATTTAATTTTGATCTGTATATCTATGCGTGAAGTTCTTTCTAAACATGTCAATATAATGAGGAGGATCTGGTAAAAGACTTTTAAAAATACTACAGCTCAGATTCTATGCCCTCACAGTAGTGTCACCTCACATCACTTTG
>JAGDQP010074401.1:0-10276 GCA_022664845.1 Lepisma saccharinum | reverse complement strand
TGGTTTTCTTGAAAAATAAGAAAATCATTAATGCAGAGATAATTTTGCCTATTTTGGGAAAAGTAACAAATCACAAAGTACCATATTTCCTTTCTTACATTTCCATATTTCAAGTTTTGTTCCAAGAACATAATTTTCAATCTGGTTTCGTAAAAAGAAAGATAAAAACTGAAAAAAGAAAAGAAATTGAAATAAAAGCTATTAGTTTCCAACGAACTTAGGATTTTGATTTTCAATCTTGCAATAGTTCTGAATTCCTGCATCAAAGATATAATTCTGATTAATTACTATAGTATCATAGTAAATTTCTATTAAGGGCCATCAGCGTTACATAGGATCTTGGTTGAAAACCGTAGGAGTCGAGGTTCTCGTAGTCTATACAGGTAACAATGTTTATTTTTGGTGAAAGTATTTCTTTTCAGGAAAGTATAAGAAATAATTAGTTTTCGATTATCCGATGAATAGTATTCACACTTCTCTTCCGATTAGATAGTGCTCTGTTTCAGGCAAAGAATAATTTCTTAGCTATTACACGAAGAGAAAATAATACTGCAGGTATTCATTCCAATGATCAGAATCCCTACGATTCAACTTTTGCATATCTTGTAGGAAAAGGCAAAAGAGCACCTGGAGTTCTCTTCAATGTGCCATCTCGTTCTTCACCCGGTAATTCAATGAATCTATTGTTTATCCAGTGGAGGAGTGGTATGAATAGAGATACAGTTAACACTATCTCTAATAGGGAAATTTATGGGTTGTATAGTGGATTATTGTATAGTAGCTGTTCTTTAGAAGTGAACATTGAACACTACACCCCTTTCAGCAACAGGGCGCCACTGGCCCCCTTGTTTTCTTTTGTGACTACCAGCCTCTGAGGAGAAAGTCCTGACATTACAAACCGAATGAACTATTTAGTTGATATCAAAGGAATATGAAAACAATAAAATATTAAATGCTTGTGTATAAAATGTAGAACTCAAAACTGTATAGAAGTTGCACAAGAAAATGTAAGGTGGATTTTTTTGTAAACCAGAGGAAAGTGAATTCGTTTTCTTTTTCATTTCTTTAAAGTACGACACTTAATATAAAAAATGTATTTTGGAAAAATATTTATTAGACTAATTTGAGTATTTAACACTAATACGTAACATGAAATCAAGGATAATAACAGAGTAAAGTAAAAGCATAAATATGATTTTAATTCATGAATACTGGATATGAAAATGTATTTACAAAGGTTTTCAGAGCAATGAATTGTCTTTAACACATGCTATACACGACATCACCTGTATCATTTCAGTAAGTTGTTCATACAGTTTAGGTAAATATTCAGTACCATTCACTAGCCTGCTATATGTCAATGTAAACTTCCGCCACAAAACTACGTATCACTACGAGTACTACGGGGTATATGTATGATAGTAATGTCCTGCTTATCTACATTCAGTAATATTTTTCAGCTCATATGTTCTAATGTTTATTCTTCATACTACACGTACACATTCATGATCCTCTCACAAAATAATCTTGCATATCAAACCGTAAAGCGATCTCAACTTTTTTGGTAGTGTTACGTACGTATTTGTAGCATAGTATTTACTATCTTAGTTCTCAATTCAATCATAGAGACGCTAGGACCGAGGCCCGCAGCCCTTGGGCGGGCCAGCTCCGCTATTTCTTTGGGCCGGGCCGACACTGCTTTCTCTTCAATTTGGGCCGGCCTCGGGCCGATTAATTGCATTTCTTTAAAGGAGTTCAATAATTATTGACTTTCCTTAAACGATAATTGGAATGAAGCCAAACGTTCAAGTCTATGTGCACGCCACGTGGAGTGAAAGGTATTACAAACAATGCAATATTTACAGTTGGTGTTGCTTAGCGGCTCCACTTTCGCTATAGAAGATTAGTTGTTCACCGGGGTGTTGACCCCAGTCGGCAGTCACATGAATGACTGCATGCTCTTCTCTCAATAAATAACAAACGACAGTATGCGTATTGAAGCTTCCTCTGATGGTCCGTGTCAATACCAGAATATGGTCAATCCAACCACTGGATCCCAGGTGGTGAACAGTCAGGGTGGTCTTGATATGAAAATGAAAGGAAACCGCACTCTTTGTTCTTCTCTCCACTTCAGCGACCCGCAGGAAGAAATGGTGGATGAAGTCAGGGTTGCAGTCTAATACGGTGTTAAATACCCTGCAAATGTAGGTCTTGTGAGTGGGGTCAAATTTCTGATAATTTGTTTTGCAAATAAAAGTTATACTTTAACTAGCTACTGCTTTGCTGGATTTAAGAAACCTGCGACTACAAGTAATCCTACTGTTCAAAGCGAAAGGGTTATTTTGATCCTTTGTATTAGAAATAAATTGAAACGGCAATCCTGTACAATGAAATTAAAATGACTAGCAAATCTAAGCGCATCACATTGTTCAAACATTCACATAGGCTTGTATGCATTATATTACCATTATTATTATACCAGATACAAATATATTGGGGCTCGATCCAAAACTTTTTAAAATTTATCTGGCTGAGCCAAGAATTTTTAAAACTTCTCGGGCCGGGCTCGTGCTAAAAACTTCTAAAGCTTTCCGGGC
This sequence comes from Lepisma saccharinum, assembly GCA_022664845.1. Classification (NCBI taxonomy): domain Eukaryota; kingdom Metazoa; phylum Arthropoda; class Insecta; order Zygentoma; family Lepismatidae; genus Lepisma; species Lepisma saccharinum. The sequence continues at coordinate 7,679 of JAGDQP010074401.1, read as the reverse complement.
CCGGCTGGGCCGGGCCAAGGTACATTCGGGCTGGATTGGGCTCGGGCCGAAAAATTCATACATCCACTTTTATTATCTGATTTTCGTTCACCAAATTCATACAGTCTCCATGTCGAAATCCATCACTGTACTCACCTTCTGAACGGGTGTCCATTCAAGGAAGCTAGATGCCGGCCGGGTGGTCGAGCTGTCTGCGGCGGTAGGCTATCGACTCATCGGTCCCGGGTTCGAGTCCCGGCAGGGGCATGGGTGTGGATTTTAACACTTAACAGCTAAGGGCAAATCGTGACGGGCCGAAGTCCAAAGTTACTAAACTGGCCCATATAAAAATAAAGTTTACCAAAGGAAGCCAGATAGACATCTGTGAATCCTGTATGTTCAAAACAGAGCCTATACAACTAAGTTCTGGTACCCTGCATATCGCCTTGTTCTAATAGTAGCCTTCTCACTACTTGACGGCCAATGAATATAAGAATGGTTCCAAAGCGTGAGAACAAACCTCTCAGATGAGTTCTTGACAAGAAGAAAAGTTTCCTTTGTCATTTGAAATGAATTAGCATCTCAAGCTCAGACCGAGATAGAGTGGAGAAGACGATGTTGGAAGGAAGGTAGTCGGCCAGCCTAGTTTGTAACTACTATCCCGGCCTTTGCCTGGGATAACTGAGGAAGAACTCTGAAAAAAAAACTTGGTCAGGATGTTATCTTGGTTATGTCTCAAACTCCTCTTAGTTTTCGATATACACAGGTTCCCTCTTGGTGTCTAAAATCGATTTCTTACAACAATCGATGGTAAATAGAATATTTCGAGATATTTCATAAACAATACATTAAAGTAAAATACAGTTTTAGGGAGTTGATTTGCATTCATACAGTGAATATGGGAAGTTAAAATATGATATAATCAGGTTATCAGTATTGTGAATCTGGTATTAAGTTAATTTGTTTCAAATGGCACTCCGTTGCGTTATTGGATATTTGTTACTGCTTAGTGACGATAAACATCATATGTGAAGCACAGAATGCAGTTAAGATTGGGCGGTAACAGCACTATGGCTTACACCTGTCCCGAACAGAATGCAGTGTTGCAAACTGAAAATTATAACGTGAAAATTCGAAATTTGTGTTATTCGGGAATCATATCTTCGCCCTTTTTTTCTCAACAGACAGAGTAAGACTTACGAAAGAACGGGTGTACAGTCTCGATAAAAAGTTGACCACGGTAAAATATAATCAGCCAACCTTTTGGGACTTTGTTACAACCAATCCTAGTAGTGTGATTAGATATTTTCTTTATAGAATATAATTAAACACGGGTAATATACAGTTTGTGGTCTCTGGCCACTGGCTTTAAGTAGCAAAATCGTTTTATTAGTGATGATCCTTTTAAAAATTATGAAGAAACACTGTTAACCTTAACATATTTACTTACTTGAGTATCGAACATTTGAAAATCAATATAAACAACGCGAGAGACCAATCCCTTATTCAATTAATTATTTCTATCCTACCTAGTGTTGTGAAAAAAAGGAAAAAACATTTTTTTATTAGGTGTTACTTATATATTTTTTAAATTCAAGTTTCTTTTTAAATGTCGCTTTTTTACACAGGAAGTATTTAGTGCTTTACGGTGCAGATAATCAATGTAATCAGTAGGATTAGAGTTAAGCTTTCACACATTCATCCCAATTTAATATTGCTTCATTTTCCTGCCTGCAGCCTTTAGAGATTATGATGAGATTATTTATGCATTCACTGCTACATTGCTATGCTTCCTATGTCTTCACCCTGACAAACATAAGGAATTAACTAAGGACATATGGACTGAAGTTATTTGGTATGATTTGTAATAATTAATAAAATACTAATAAACCTCCAGAGAACTTAAGAAATACGGGTATTTTAAACTATAGCAAGAATTTAAGTTTCTAGGAAAATACAAATTCGAAGACATCTTTACTGTAAACTGAAAAACAATGAATTCTTACCGAAATATGCTCTCATCCCGTATATACAACACCGTAATATCTAATTACGGTATTATTCAACGAAGATATATATTTTTGATCATCATTACCGTCCACAAAAATCAATTATCTATAGCTCGAAATCCCGGGAAATAATCTCCTTCTATTCAAGGGCAGGGATATATGTTTGCGTTTACTAGTACATTGTGTTTCACTATAAAAGCTGGGTGGCATTGTTCTACCATGCCCCGGACCCCAAACCTCGTCCCATATACTATGAAAATATATACAGATAGAGACACTGTAACAAAAAATGTTTCATGTTAAATGTATATTTCGAAAGAGTTGTATAAATGCATAATGAATAATCTTGCAAAGAAGTAACTACATATAGGTTCCTTATAATGAGTCTGTTGCAATAGGGCTCTAAGTATTATTTCAAAGCATATCATAACGTAGCCGCGTTCCGCGACTCCCCCCGTGCCTTATTTGAAAGTATAGGAAAGTTATCGGTTTCTGCGTGAACTGTATGGTTTAAGCGTTGCCACTTGCAAAAATCAATTTTAAAATAGGGTGGCAACGCTGATGTTTCGATTGTGTCGAATATGTATACTCAAAGCTTTGAGCAGATACGTCGAAGTGAATGGAAGTATTAAATATATAATTGATTGGCAACACTGTCAACTGTGGGACCTGAAGTACATCTATGCCGCGTCCCAGTTCGTAAATACAGAGTTTGGTCCTAATACGTTCAACGATACGGAAACAATTTAAAAAAATATTTTCTGAAATTGGTTGGCAACACTGACAACTGCAGCGTCGGACGTACCCACATGAATTGTCCCAGTACCTAATGCAATGTCAGATTTTGTGTAAATTAATACTGATACGTCCAACGGTAATAAATATGAAATTATATTTTTTTAATCGTTTGGCAACCCTGGCAAACTACGGCGCGTCTAGTGCCTGTATGGTGTGTATGACCTGTCTCAATACCTGATGAACATCTATGTCAAATTTAGTGTAAATCAATGAACATGCGTAGGTTTGTATTGATAAAAACATCTCTATAAGGTTGAATTTTAAAATAGGGCAACAATACTGATAACTGGGGTGCTTGAGGTCAGAGACACAACATTTTTTTTTGTATAATGTTGGATGATGTTCAAGCTAAGTTTGGGGCAGATATGGTATGGAAGAATTTTAAAAACCATTTAAAAATCTTCGACCTTCGATCCATTACTCAATTTATACATTTATTTTACTTGTGCCTATTCGTTATCAATTTTCTTTATGCCTTGTTTACATTACTAACATCTTACCATGGTTAATGTTAACCGAGATCATTTTAGTAATGTAGACGCAAGTTACCGTTACGCTGGTTTCAAATTTAACCAGCGTCAATTTCCGACGGCTACCATATTGAAAAATATAGCATCCTAGTGGTGCGTATCACCTTTAAAGTATAAAAGAATGATAACAGAACTAATCTACAAAATATTACAGTGCCATCAATTCATTTGTGTCCGTTATCTTATAAATTAAACCTCTAGCTAGTAACAGAGTATGGAAAAAGAATATAGTTTTTTTTAAATTTTATTTTTAATTTAGTTATAGAGTGAAGTCTGAAGAAGGAGGTGGTATACTTCCGAAACTGTTATATTTTAGTTTCTTTTTATTATTAAAATAAATGAGCCTTGTCAGAAAGTTGATTTTCCTTATCAAAAGATGGATACAAGGCCTATTGTCATAATAGCCAAGAAAATTCTATACTCTAAGTTTGCAACCTGTTTCTTAACTGTACAATGCAAGTACAAGCTCGATATCCAAGTTAAGTTCCGTAGTCCAAACATAAATAATTTCAATCATGATTTTTACCATTGTAACAATCTCAATAATCTAAACAAAGCATTATTGACAAAAGTTCAGAACTACAGCATAATAGAGTTGAGGAACAATCCCTCACCCACAGCATTATCTTTAAATTTTATAACAGTCCTACATTTGTATCAGGTGGTGTCCATAGATAACCATTGCCAATCAGTATCTACGTATTTACTAGTAGGTAAGACTAATTTTAAATTACCTGGATCCAGTTCAATAGAAATAGCTTTATGTAACAGAGCTGGTAATAGGTCTTCTCTTTTGTTGTTCCAGATGTAAATATATTACCACATTCTCTATAGGAGAAGGCTTAAATTCAAATAAGGCTCCATCTTCTTGTGTAATAATGGATTCTATTCCCAAATACGCACGCATCTACATTCATACATATACGAGAATATATACATATATACATACAGTAGTTGTATAGGAACACCTACAATAGCCAGAGTGCTATCTTAACGGGCTTTTGTTTCTCATGAGAGCGAAAGAGGATTCTACGAACAGTGGAAGAAGAAAAACGAGGCAAGCAACCCTACTGTGAAAGTAACGGGAGAATATTTCTGCACCAGTGCCATAGGAATGCATCGATTTCATTATGAAATTTGAGGACGAACGCTTCCTGCGCCTCTTTGTTGTGCTCCCAATACAATACATACCACAGCCACAGCACGCTATATCATCCGCTCGAGCTCTTTTGCAACGCCTTATGAAATCCCTTTTGCGTTCATAGACAGGATGGGATGCGGCGCGGAAGGAAGCTCCGATGGTTTCAGCTCTCAAAAGAACAGAACCGTGGTTAGGTTCTTTTTCTCTATCTTTCTTGTCTTCAACAATGGCATATTGCTCTTCGGTACAAAGAAAAGTTTTAGGGTAATCAGTTAACAGTTACCATGTAATTACTGGGTGCTCCTTGGAAATGTATTGATCGCGATGGAAAACAAAAGGGTACAAAGAGTGTAAGGGGAGAGATGAAATTCTTCTTCAATTTTCGTTCTCTGTACATGTTAATGATGAACATCCTCCCCTTTTCGAACTCAACCCTGCCCCACATCCCATATGACACAGCTGTGGATGGCAGTAGTACAAATTCTTAGAATTGGTGACTAGGTTAGATTTTGTAAAACGTTTTAGAGACCAAAGTATTTCCGAGGGACATCGTAAAAAGAGTAAAAAGGTACCGCCGTTTGAGTAATAATCAAGCTTCGAATAGTTATAAAATATACCCCCAAAACCATCAAAATACGCACAAAAATATATATCGAATTAAGAATTAGTAAATGTATAATTAAAGATAAATTTATCTGCTTGCCTATACAGACTGTTCAGCGAGTTTTCAAAACTAACGGTTGGTGGCTCTGTTGTTTTCTAACACGATGCTTTCTAGCATGAAAAAGATGAACCTTTTGCAACTAACTTATTTTCATGCACCAAGAAAAAACTACGTTTAATTAGAGCACCCGTATGAACGTCAGTGAATAAGGTTTGTCCTGTCTGTCTATCTGCCTCCTCTAGATATCACTAACTACAAGTTACACGTTCGAGTCGTCATTGTCTGAAATGGTGGGGAAACTGGCAGGTCCTTTTCAATCACTTAGTATTCTCTATCTGCCATATTCCTAGATCTCACTAACTACAAGTCCGACAAGGCATGGACCGGTGGGTTCGTGGTCCACCTAATCGGGGGGGGGGGGGTAAACTACAACTTTGAGCCCTAAACAGGAAGATCTTATCCAATCGCTTAGTATTCTCCATCTGCATTTTTCTTGTCACCCCTTCTTCTTCTTCTTCTTTCTCTCCGTCTTTCCCCTCTTACGTGGGGTCGACGTTTCTGAAGAGTCTTCTCCACAAAGCCCTGTCCTGAACTTCTTAAGCTGACAAACTTTTCTTCCCGAGATCCTTCTTAAACCTATCCATCCATTTCCTCCTTGGCCTCCCTCTACCTCTCTTGCTCTCCACTTCCATTGCCATCACTCTTCTGACTACATAGTAATTTGTTCTTCTCATTACATGTCTATACCACTCCAGTGTTCTTTCTTGTATCTTCTTAGATATCTCTACTATTTTGGTTGCACCCCTTACTCTCACTTTCTCACTCTGTCTCTTCTTATTATCCCACACATCCAGCGTAGCATTCTCATTTCAGTGACATCTAATCTCTTTTCTTGTGCTTTCTTTATTGGCCATGTTTCTGCTCCGTACTCATTGCTGGTCTAACCACTGTTTTGTAAATCATCCCTTTATTCTTCACTGTGATTCTGCGGTCACAGAGAACGCCATTTACTTTCTTCCAATTTCGCAATCCCTTTTGCATTCTGTGTATTATTTCAGAGTCCAAATTGCAATTCCCAGTAACGGTTGAGCCTAAATATTTCAATCTTTTCACTTTATTCAATCGTTCTTCTTGCAACATCATTTCTCCATTTCCTTCTCCGTTAAACTCTAGATACTCAGCTTTTTTTTAATCTTTAGGGTTCTATCTTCCAGAGATTTCCTCCAACTCTCTACTTTCCTTTCCTTTCTGCTCTATTAATATTGCATAGTACAATATCATCGGCAAACCTCATACACCAGGGTGATTCATCTCTCATATCCTGAATTATAACGTCTATGACTACGTTGAAGAGGTACGGGCTTAAGGCTGAACCCTGGTGTAATCCAATCATAACAGGGATTTGGCGTGTCAATCCCACATTACTTCTTACCTGAGTTCTAGCTCCTGTATACATATCCTGGATTATCCTTACTTATTTCTCTGGCACTCTTTTCTCCCTCAAGCATCTCCATACTTCCTGACGTGGAACTCTGTCGTAGGCCTTCTCCAAATCAATAAAGACCATATGCAACCCTTGGCTTTTCCTGATGCTTTTCCATAGTTTGTCTTAATATAAAAGTTGCATCCGTTGTACTTTTTCTTGGCATAAATCCAAATTGTTCTTCTTCTATTGATGTTTCTTCTCGTAATCTTCCTTCTATAATTTTCTCCAAAATCTTCATCGTGTGTAACATTAGCTTGATTCCTCTACAGCTTCCACAATCCTGTATATCTCCTTTCTCCTTAAAAACTGGTACAATAACACACACACACACTCTCTCTCCACTGAGTCCGCATTTTTTCTTGTTCATAGATTTTTTTTCATCAGATCCCATACAATATCTATACATTCTGGTCCAAAACTCTTCCACGCTTCTACTCGTATGCAATCAGGACCTCTAGCTTTTACGGTCTGCATTTTCTTTACTGCTTTTCCTACTTCTTCTCGGCTTATTCTTGACGTTGATGCAGGATTTGGGGTTCCGTCGCTAAGAACTTTTCTAGGATTTTCTTCATTTAGGAGCGTTTCGAAATATTCGGCCCATCTCTCTTTAATCCTGTCTTCAGCGGTAAGCAATAACCCTTGGTCATCCTTAATTTGCCTAGTATGGGTAATATCCTTTCTTGCCTTGTCTCTGGTTTTTGGTAGCTTCTTCACTGCACTGTTGTTTCAAGTTCGTCATACAGTTCATCCCAGGTTTGTGGTTTTGCTCTAGCCACTACCCTCTTTGCTTTCTTATTATTCGTTTCGAAGCTACATTTATCTTCTTCTGTCCCTGAAGCTTCCCATCTTGTCTTAGCTTTCTTCTTTGCTTTAATAGCTTCTTGCACTTCCTCATATCCCCCCCTAGATCTCGATAACCGTAAGTCAGACGGAGATGAACAATACACAGTTGCATTTACCATTATCTGAAACGGTGGGGATACTGACACGTCCTTTTCAATCGCTTAGTATTCTTCATCGTTCCTATTTCTAGATCTCACTAACTGCAAGTCATACAGAAATGAGCCATATA
>JAGDQP010074400.1:0-10276 GCA_022664845.1 Lepisma saccharinum | reverse complement strand
TATGAATAGACCCTTAATACAGCCTTGTTTCTCACAAACCGTTAAGGGATTGAAGCATCGCATGTACTTTGCTTATGTGAATTCTCGTGTTAATAATACATAAAATGTTAATAATTCACCAAACACTGATAAGTCTTAGTTGTTATCATTTATAGGTATGAATTCTCATGTGTATATGGTGTCAAATATAACAGACTATATTTTAATGTCTCAAGTTATTTTTTTATCAGTACTTGATCACTCTTTTTTAATCAAAGATTATATGAATATTTCTTTTTAGAAAATGAGATATGATTGGCCTTATAGATAAAAGATTTCAGAGTACTCTTAGATAAGAATATATATGATAACTTTCTAGAAAAAATAGAATATTATAAGATTAAAATATATACTGTCTTTAATCTTCTATTTAGATATTTCACAATGAGTAAAAGTTCTTTTTCATTATTCCTATGACACTTGTTCGCTCTATTTGCTAACTTTTATCAATTTAAATTCAGTTAAGAAAATCACTTCTTCCACAACGTCCGATGAATAGTCTTTTATACTTTAATGCTTTCCTCTAAACACAACAAAATCTATATGATGTTCATTAGCGCTACTACTATTAATTTCAATGAAAATAGTCTCCTATACTATTCACTTGTATTAGGATTTATATACACTTGAATATATCAATATGAATTTCTTTGCCACTGAACCTATTTTGCACTTTTGACGAATGAATCTTACTGCCTTGAAGTCTATAATATTTTAAATCTCGTAACTGACACTATCCAATGTCTCCAAACTACATAAATCTATGGTCCTTATTATGAAAAGTTCCGGTAATTAATAACTCTTTCTAAACACAGTTCTAACCAGTTCTAAACACAATCTTTTATGGATATTTACATAACTAAATTCTCTTTCACGGTCTTCTCTGTTAACATGTAGACTTTGACGATCTTCTAAAAATCCTCCTAACTATATGGTATTCAAAATATTTCCTTGATTAAAGAACACATTTGACTGTAGCAACTAAATCGTGTGCATACAAAACTCAAAACCAACTGTCTCATGCATGTAACGTTATTTCTTCCTTTACGACCATACTTTGCTATATCGTTAATATATCGGGCAGTTACATAGTTCTGCCAGCTCCCACAAGAAGACTTTATAAGCGGTGAGTATTGTTTCTGGACGCAGTCCCCACGTGGTGCCCGTTAGTCTTCTGAGTAAATTCAATGCCCCAATCCACAGCGAAATAAATGGTGGCGCTACAACTGACTGTCGCGTTCTTGCTAGAGCTCAGTTTATTTCCCAAGCGCTTTACAGCGACATAAAGAAATCTAAGATTTTTCAAGCTAGGGAATACCAAAAGCAAGGTATTAACTAACATTCAGAGGTTTCTTTTCCACTTCCTCTGACTTTTTTTTTTTTTGCTTCTAACCCGCGGTTTAGCTCCTGAGGGTTACGCCTTCATTTATGGATGAGTTTTCCATTTGATCATTATATTTTATTATTTTTATTCGCTGGTCTATGTTTTTTCTATCTTACATCATTATTTTTTTTGTGGTGGGGGAGGGTTTATTGTTCGTTGGCTATAGGCAAATTTAATGTTTGAAAATGTGAAGTATTTTAGCTATGTTTTTTTTTTTTTTTCATCGTCGATTTTTGGCTTTTCGAAGGTGCTGTTAACTGTGGGCAGTCAGGTGTTGATAGTGCGTTGGCCAATTCGAAGTCTTTGTGTTGTTCAGTTATGGAGTATTGGTATTTGGTACTCAGCAGTGAAAGTGGTGTTTGGATTAATATATCCCGTGGATTGAAACTGAATCACGAAACTGAATAGTCGTTTTGGTATCTTGTACTTATGTATTTTAATCTTCATTTTTCGATGTGGCTTAAGATGTTTTCGAATGGTACTTGGCCATACTCTCTGGTTCGGAAAGCGTGTCGCTCCAGGACTTTCAATTTTTCATAATAAGAGGCTGCTGCTGAGATCCATGCTGTAAAACCGTACGTTAAGACTGGACATAAGAAGACTTTATAAGCTGTGAGTATTGTTTCTGGACGAAGTCCCCACGTGGTGCCCGTTAGTGTTCTGAGTAAATTCAGCCTGGTATATACTTTTTCTGCGACTTTGTGTAGGTATGGTTTCCATGTTAGTTTGTGGTCCAAAATTACGCGACTTGTTTTGCTGGTTTTATTGTTGTATTGTCGACTGTAATGGCTAGTTTATTTTATTTCTATGAACTTTGGAGCGTCTGTTATGTGGTATGAAGACTATTGGTTGGGTGGTCGATTATATATATTGTAGAAAAACCGGCAAAACGAGTTTGTCGTCGCAGCGCCTATTATGAAGGTAGGAATGAGGAAAGAACAAATGTTGCAAGTTTCAATATTGTAGTATTAAATTCCATATGGCACAAAGTTGCAATATCTGAACGTTGAAAGGTATATTACATAATAATAATAAGAAGAAAAACAAAGATAGAAAAACAGTTCAATAGACCTATTTGTCAAAAATTACTGGAGTGATAAGTTACATAAATGATTACTGAAAGTAATCTTAATGTCTATCAGAAGATTCGTTAAAAATTCCTCGTGAAATGGTTCTGATTAATTTGCACAAAACAGTTACGTTAATAACACAACAATATTTTACGGCATTTCTGTCGAACAGTGTTCTTGGTATACGCTCATACATTATTGGATAAAAACTCCACAGATGTATTTATTTGTATGAAGTGAGAAGGTTATAGAGAACGCTCGAAGCTATTCGAAGTTTCCACAAACTTGAGGAAATAATAACCACTCGTAAGTAGTAAGCAGAGTTAAGTACGTATTGTGGTTAGTGTACAAGGGCATATGCAATATACACTGTAATTTTGTGCGTGTAGTTGTTGAAAATTCACCGGTGGTTAAGTGTACTGCTTCTAAATTTAATCTCTAGAATGAGAATGTAAAGGAAAATATATTTGCCTTTTGTTTTGCTATCTTCCTATAATTTTTAATGAATTGTGAATGGTCTTACTCAGTATACGCTGCAAACAAAGTGTCACTACTTACAGTTTAAATATGAATATTTCTGGGATAAAAATAATCTTTAAACGCTATGTACAAGAAGCAGACAGAATTTAATGTTTTATATGTGAAGATAAGCAAATTAATTATACATAGGGTAATTTTAAGGTTTCGTCTTAATTAGTGTTTTAAAGGCCGGGAAAAATCGGACATTTTTGGAAAAAAACAAGAAAAAAATGTTTTTTTTCGACGATGCAAAAAAAAACGTGGTTTTATTGCCGATTTTTTTTTTTTCCTTTTCATCACCAATATCCGCTACTTAACACACCTAATGCATTTGTTGTTTAGATTTCGTTCTATTAGATGGTATTACGTTAAAAAATGTACAAAAAAACTTGAATTTACATTAGGAATGCAATATATCTCATTAGCACCCTTCTCCACGAGAAAAACGTTCTGTTCGCTTCTTGCCCTTAGGCATCTTAGAAACAGAAAACTTACATTTTGCTACAAAACTTTGTCAGACGCAGTCCGATTGTTTTTTTTTTTTTAATGTATGTTTTGGACATCAACTAACATTTTAACTAATTCATTGATCATAAAATGTTGTCAGGGACCCCATAAAAGTAAAAAAAAACGTTCTTTTTCAAAGTAGCAGAAAACAAACGTTTTTCCTGTTTCTTGGCACTCATTTTTTAAAAAAAAAAACACTAGTCTGGATAGAATCTCGTGCATTATTCCCTTCTGTATGATTGATGTCAAGCTGTGCTATCTCCAAATACGTATTTATATGGTTGTTCTTGAATCGTAGTTTTTTTTTTAAATTATTGTATTTCAAATCACGTGAATTTTGCTGAAATAACTAAATTAGACCCAATTATGTCAATGCTTGCCATGCCCCAGAAGGACTTCCAGGGACCTATTCTATCTACGCTACGCCGTGTTTTAGCCATTCTGAACCCTCATTGCGCCCCCAGGCTATTAACCAAGAGCAGTTCTATTCGCTTTTGCCACGCTTTCAATCATCTCAGAGCGGTGCTTTTAATTCTTTGCAACCTGTACCTTACGTTATTTATCTGCACATTTCGGGCTGCTGTATCCTTTTATTCTTTGTGCTGCCTTTTAATGGATAAAAGTACATTAAACTATAGTTTGAATTCAATAGTAATTCAAAACACATTTTGTTTTGTTTCAGAGACGCTTAGCAGTAGATGTTTTTTACTTGATGTTTATTGTTGAAGTAAATAAGAAATATGGATTTTAATGAAAGTTCAAAATTTGACTGCTCCGTAGTTTCAAAAGGGTTGATAGAAATGAAAGATGAGAAGATGGAGGTGTCAGGTACTTTTATTGAGGTAAGTGGATAACAAACTTTATTTAATGGTCATTACTATACAAAAAACATATCCAAAGAAATCATTGACCAGTATTTCAGGCGTTCTATTTTTCCTGGTACAGTTTTAGTTTCATTAGCTCAGGACTAATTCTTGTATACCCATAGCACATGTGTGCATTCCTTCCAGTGTACGTCAACTCCAGTATTAAAAATAGTGTGTGATCCTACCTCCGCATATAAATAAGATTAGCATCGCACTTAACGATACTATTTTTGAAACAGGAGGAGCTCATTCTAAGAACAACCTGTGCGCCCTTGCAACTATGAACAGTACCACACCTTAGTATGGGAAACACCATCACTTTATTGCTAAACTTTCTTATTCCCCGTTGTACACTTTGCAACTTCCAATGTCCATTTCCGAAGGACGAATGCAAAGGTTCTTGTGTAGATGCTGTTCTTTTATTAGTGAGATTTCGGTTCTAATGGAAATGTGTGCTCAATTCCAGTTAAACAATGGCAATCTTCTGAGTACCGTTTTAAATTATCTCACGTTTCAGTAATCTGTTATTTGTGTTTGTCAGTATTTTCGCTCACCCGGAAAAGTTTCGTTTTTTTTTAATGTCCCTCCGGGTTCCCATTCCGGAAGTAGAATGCTACAGATGATTGAAATCTGTTCAAATTAGCCACTATCGGCCTATTACACAAACCTCACGATTTCCCCTATATCGCGTACAGCATTACAGAAGGCGCTAGGCCATGAATAACTGGCTGATCACATGCCGCTACTGTATTGACGTCTATAATATTTCGGTCAATTATAGATTATTTCCATCAATTTGGAAAATGGCACTTTACGTCCTTTGCATAAAATAAGTACTGTGAGTAGTACAGAATATTCTAACGAATCAGCGTTTTCCTGGTTTTTCAAGGTCATTGGGATATATTGTTAAAGATCAAAACCAAATCTAACATAGAGATGAACTACTAAGACCTCTATATTGAGGGTATAGAACTAGCAATAGCTCTATAAATGCGTTCGTGCACGTAACATGGTTTTCATCAGGTCTTGGGCAATAGACATCCAACTGCACTAGCACTTACGGGTTATAACAAAACCTCCTAATATGTTTATTACTACGTCATGATTCCTAAATAAAATACTGATTTTTTTATTCTGAATCTCCAGTATTATAGTCTCAATTCTCCCAGATCGACCACTAACATTTCGTTCTCTCTAATAACAAATCACCATCGTTAATAATAATTTCGTATGTTGTCCATCAAGGCTGTGTTATAAGTCTTCCTCTTTTTGCTATCTACATCAATGGCACAGCTGATGTTCTATGCTACTGCCATTATTATTTAAAAATTTCCTCGCCCTCAGAGGTGCCTCATGGAATGAATAAAATTAATCAAGATTTGAAAGTTTTACTGCAAAGGTAATTTAAGGAAGGGAACACTATTATCTTGTGCATGTGGGTGTTTTTGTCTGCAGTCTATTGAACGTTGTAGTATCTTCCGCGTGCTAATATTTAAGAACCTTTAGTATGCAATGAATAATTTGAAGTTGTTAAATCAATTAAGATAATATGAGATGCATGTCTTCCTTGATTCAATATTTGAAATTAGTTTCATAAAATAATACTATTCTGTGGAAAAGCACTTTCATTTTGACCTAGTCCTTTACTCCCTTGTAATATATATATTATTTCCTCAAATAAGGAAAATATATTTTTTTCGTTTAGAATTCATATTATTTTTCCTTTCAATATATACGTAATTATGCATTTAAGTCCATTAGCTATTGTGTGAACATCTCGCTTGCTCCGTAAAGAAACGTGAATGTTTAGAGTGAAATCTCTCGCTATTTATATGGGAGCGTAATTTCTGTAGATTTGGTCTTGGCTATTTGGGGCTAAGTAACGTAAAAATAAGCGTAACTCAGATAAAAGTGTGAGGGACGTTTAACAAAAATAAAGTTAGAATAACGTTTTCTTTTGGGATGATTTAAGTTCTAATTTTAGGAATGAAAAGGTACAATATGTTACGTTTTCCTTAAAAAGGACGCAAAGTCTCAAAACGTAATCTTACAACACGAGTTTACGGAACACACAAAACATGAATTCAATTCGTGAAAAAATTTCTAACTTGGATAACAGACCATGTACGTAGTTCAGGCAAAAGGATCTTATTCAAGCAGAAGTACATAGAATCCAAGAAACATAGCTCAGAATTAAAGTTGAGAAATGTGTTCTTCTAATGGCTTCTTAAAGTTGATAAAAAGACTGCTTTTCTGAGAAAAAAAATAATGCTTCTTCTAGTGGATAAAAAATATACAGAGCTTCCTTCTAGACACATCTCCACTGGTGTCGTGATGGCGTTCGAAAGCTATTATAGCTTCGGGGCCCTTTCTATACGATTTTCAAGATGAAATTATTGAGGTTATTAGTTCATTGCTCTGTTATTCCTTATTGTTCATGATATTGACGCTTGCACGTGATAATTGGATGATTTCCTGTCCGTAGCAAAGATGGCCGCTTAAAGGAAATCTTGAACGATGCATCTACGTCATAATATACATATGTGTGTGTGTTTTCCATATACTCAACGCTAAAAGAGATCGCGTTGAAAATCTCTGCCCGCCATCTTTATTGTTCCCCAGAATTTACAAGATGAAATATTTTTAAAGGAGTAAGAATTGTTTTAAGAAAAATAGAATGCAAAATGAAATAAAATAAAATTGATAAAAAATAAGCAATAAATTAAAATTAGAGTCGATCACAATAGTGTTACATTTTATTCTGATAAATTTAATTTGGCGAGATTATTGATATAATAATGAAGCGAAAAAATGAAAGAAGACCGTGACAGGTATCCTCTTCCTGTACAAAGGGTGCATGGTAGGATCCACAAAGCAGGGAACGATAAACCATAAATAAGTTTGCCATTCAATCCGGCACACCCGAAAACTTTTAAGCACATCTTCGGGAACACAAGAAGAGATGAAATATAGGGCTAAATGTGATAAACTTGGATCAGGAGCACATAACAGTACCAGGAGGTAGCGAGAGGTATACTCGTGTGTTCGTGCTTTTGTGTATTGACTCCGTGACGAGCCTAGGTGAACAGTAAAAACACGTGAATCAACACTAACAAACATTAAAAGACGACGCCGTGTTTACAAACAAGAACTTAGTCGCTGTATGGCAATCGTAACTTAGACAATTTATCAAGTTGGAAGGGTACTACAGTGACAGTGATTAACTATTTTCGATCAAATTTAATTGTGCATGAAAAATAAATAGGAGGGGTAAATTAGGGCCATTAAAGCGCACCAAAACAGAAAAATAGTGGGACACTCAATATTTTGATAGTCCCCTCTAAATTTCGAGTAGAGACCCTCGTGGTGAAATTTCCATAGAGGTTAGAAATACTCAAACATACCTAAATAATAAGATTTTAGTAGTAGCCGGGACCCCCCCCCCCCCGCCAAAGAAAGGCAAGAAATGCGGCAAACAATGTGTAACCAGACACCTATGAGGAGACATTAACTAAAACCGCTATAGCTTCTGAAGTTCTGGACCGATTTGGGCGAGATTTAGAGGGTGTTTACAAAGCACTCTGGAACGAAAGACAAACCTACCCCAGTCCCTTCCTATCTTATCTTGGTCCACCGTGAGGGTGGAAGTGTAAACGAGTCTCGAAAACCGCGAAAATAGCAGATAAAGGGGAAATATTAGTTCCTCGGAACTTCGGAAAGACTCTAAAGGAAGAATGCAAATGCCGGCATCGGAATGAAGACAATGCACGAACGAGAGGAAAAGAACATGCACCAAGCAATCTTTACGCATTCAGATATAAGGAAAAAGTAAAGAAATTAAAACAAGTGCACCGAGATATACGAGACAAGACACGTTTACTGAGAGAAGATAATAGCGGAAATCAACAAGCTGTGGGGCCAGAGGGTAACGGACGTATCTCCGGCGACTCTCGGAACTGTCAGAAGAATCGTGCTACAGGAGAAAATAAGAACGCCAGACGTTGTAGATGCTGAAGCTGAAAGAAATACAGAAAGAGAAGAATTACCAAGGAAGGAAAGGCAGAAGCAAATCAAAGTGCAAAGTTAAGAAGCAACCGAATTGAGGATAGAGGAATCATTCTTGAAGGGAAGGATCCCAGAGCTGGAAAAATACGTAGAAAAGTCAGAGAGGGAAAATACGAGAATAAGACAGCAGAAAATAAAAATTGCAATGTTGAAATCGAGTTCTCGGAACGGAGTAAGAATTTGATTGAATAGCGGTCTATCTGAAGAGAAGAAAATTACTTCGAACGTACTGATACACATAAAAGAACTTGAAGTAACACGAAAATGTATCGAAAGCAGAAGAAACGATATCGAGGTTAAATACAAGAATTAGAAGAACTTGTCAGGTTAAACAGAGATAATGGAAGGTTGTGGAAGAGAGCGAAAAGAGATTAAGAGTTTCGCAGACATTTTAGAGAGGAGAACAGAAGAAAATTCCAGAGAAGACGGATAATAGAGGAAATTAAGGGAAGCGTCAAACAAACGATAATTCTATAACCAAAGGAAGCAGGAACGATTAAGAATATGAGGATGAGGCTCACGAAAAAGAAAAAAACAGGAACGATAAAATTAACTTTCAGGCAGTGGAAGGAAAAACGACACTAATACTGCAAATGGAAACGGAACAGGTTGAAAGTAAATTGATCAATGATAAAACATGAAGATAAACTTGAACGCCCCAACAAAAAGATAAGGACAACCCAACAATGGTTGTATATAACATTCCAAGTAAGATGGAGAAGAAAGATTTTTTAGAGGAATTAATCTTGAGAAACCTCGAGGACATCACCCAGGAGCAAAAGCAATTGATATAACCAAAATCTAAGACAGGACGTAATTTTAAAAAAATATAGATATATATAATTTTTGTTGAGGTCCCAAATAAAAATTGCCGGGCGGGTGGTCGAGCGATCTGCGGCGGTTATCGACTCGAAGGTCTTGGGTTCGAGCCCCGGCAGGGGCATGGGAGTTAATGTTAATTGGGTATAAATGGGCGAATCGTGACGGGCCAAAGTCCAAAGTTACTAGACTATCCCATATATAAAAATAATTTTTACCAAAGGTTTACCCAAATAAAATTAGGGAGATACTTATCCAGAAATCAAAAGTATATATTGGATTCGATGTTTCAAACGTAAATGACTACCTGGTTTACTCCTACGTGAATGATGTACCAAGATATTGGCCATATATCTACTTGGTGCAGAGGGGTGTAAATTGTACCCACTGTAGGCAGAAAGGACATAAAAGACAAGGCTGCAAAGATAAGGATAAGGAATATACCTGCGTCTCATGTCTTAAGACAAGAGAAATGTGGGGCGAAATAACCTATAGTCTGTAATATACACAGCTCCATAGAGCCATTGTTTAATAAGACCATGGACTTTGAAGATAAACGTTGTATAGAAGCACGACAGAAAAATATATATTCCCCATGTAAGGTAAAAGAAGCTCTAACAGGCTGAAAGAATACAATATTAATAAACGTACAAATATACTATATGATTGAGTTGGAAAAAGCGATGCAGAAAAGACAGGTATATTCGTTCAAACTAAACTACGCTACATTAAACTAGATGACATGGGGGGAAGATAAAACAATCGAAACAGAAGAACTAGTAACTGAAGAAGAAGGAACAAGCGATGAAGAGATAAGCACAGAAGTGCAAACGTACGAGGGAAGAGTAAAGAAAAAAGAGAACATGAGGAATTGTGGAGCTGTATAACAGGATGGGATTCCTACACCTGGGGCATGGTGCCTAGGATCGGTTGATATTTAAAAATATATATATATTAACATCAATTTGTACACCGAACGTATGCAAACAGAAAATGAATATCTTATT
>JAGDQP010074399.1:0-10276 GCA_022664845.1 Lepisma saccharinum | reverse complement strand
TCCATACACAACGAAAACTTGTAAGCTCGGTATTTTTAGGCCGTTATGAGTAAATAATGACTTCTGCCCGACACGATTCTAGTAGCTGTTACAGAACCTTGGAGACACTGGTCTGACGTCTCAGATCACACGACTACCGTGATCGGCTCATGCACAACGAGTTATGTGATGCTGAAAATAAGAATTGAAGACTCTCGAGGAAATACCACACTCTTATTACCGAATATCGATCTTCTCGGGATTCATAAAAGTGTATCAATGAACACTACTGTATAAACATATACCATCACGAATCCGTCTCGCAAATGCAGTAAAACTTACCAGAAATCCTTCACACAATTCGTTGAGCTGTACACTTACGACTGGTTGGAATGTTAGCTTTTATGAGTGTCTAAATGCGCGTGAAGATAATACAATAATTAAAACATTTTTTCCCACACAAACTGCAATGACGCGTTCTCCCCAAAGTGTATCAATTGATGCTTCCGTAGCGGCGAGTACATGCATTATTTCACACGTCTCAGTGGTAAGGAATCTCGGGGTGGCCAAGAATTTACAATGGTTGCTTTCTGTGCGCGTGATCATGCGAAGTGTTTCGGGGCACAGTTTACCAAAAACAGTAGGTCCCGTCCCTAGTAGCTCACCAGCTTGTTTAAGACGTTGATATCAATTGAAACAAACAGTGGTAAGGCTTTTCACTAAGAACTGTCGAAAATCGATTTCGACAAAAAATGTAGGAAAAAGGTCTTTCTCCAATGGGTTTCAATCTGCCTTTCCAACTTCGATGTAGTTGGAAACGTCCTTTTGGATGCTGGAATTCTCATTTTTGTAAGTGCGTAACTGCGCTTAAAGCTGATATTCTAATTTAAAGGCTTTTTAACACTGACAGTAATGATGCGTTTTCTCCCCCGTGTGTAACTGATACTTCCGTAGACCAGCTGCCTGAGTAAACGCCTTATTGCATACGTCACAGAGGTGCAGCTTTTCACATTTGTGTATTTAAACGTGATTCTGGAGAACGTAACTGACGAAAAAGGATTTTTGACAAAAGTTATAAGTATACGGTCTTTCACCAATTTGTATTTTAGTGCAGATGGCGTCGGGAACGTCCAGTTACATGTTTCACAACGATGTGGTTTCTCTTTTAAATGGGTTCTCATCGAAATAAATTTTATTTTGGGGCTTTAGGAAACTTTGGCTCACGCCAAATGGATAATTATGGGTGAACTGGTGGAATGAAGCATGTGTGAGAAAACGGAAGAACCCAAAGCAAACCCATGCAGCGGTGCTTGACCATCAAAAGTCCACATGCCACAAGCCGGGATCCAACCGGGGAACCCACGCACAAGACGCGAGCGCTCTATCGCCTGAGCCACGGCGACTCCTCTATTTGAATTCGTACTTACTAAAAAAATCATTTAGCTCATTAGAGGTCCAATCATTATCGTCCTTATTAGAATATGTCACAACCTGCTTCTCATCTGTGTACATATTTTAATAAAAGGTTGAATGACGATTTGAAAAAAAAAACCCTGCAGGATGAAAGTCTTTCCCTAATGTGTTTCAATTTTTTAAACTTTGAAGAGTTGGATGCCCGAATTTTCATTTTCATGAGGGTGTAAATGCGCTTGTTGATTCATACAAACGGCGATAACGCATTTGTTCTTTCGAGTGTATCAATTAATGTTTCTGTAGGTTAGCTGTTTGAGTAAACGCCTTCCTTATTACAGAGGTCATAACGATGTGACTCTTCACTTGTGTAAAAAAAACTGAGAACTGTCGAAAACTATTTTTGACAAAAATTGCAGCAACTTTTAGGAACGGCCAGAATTTACGCTTTTATAAGTGCAGAAATTTGATTGGAATTGATTCACACTGACGGCTATGATGCATTTTCTTTTCCATATATATCAACTGATGTTTCTGTAGACGAGCAACCTGATTAAATACCTTCCTTATTGGCAACAACATCACAACCTGCTTTTCACCTAGGTACGTATTTTTTATTTTCTAAAAATTGTTGAACAACGATTTTCGAAAAAAAAAATTAACAGTACAAGGTCTTTTCCCAATGTGTTTCCATTTATTTTCTCAACTCTTATGGAGTTGAATGCTGGAATTTTCATTTTCGTGAGTGTGTAAATGTGCCTGGAGTTGAGTCACACAGACAGCGATGATGCGTTTGCTCTCCGGAGTAAATGCCTTCCTCATTGCAGAGGTCATAACAGCTGTCGAAAACTATTTTTGACAAAAATTGAAGGAATAAGGAGTTTCCCCAATGTGTTTCAATCTGCTTTTTCAGTTCTGATAAGAGTTGGAAACGTCCGGTTGGATGCTGGAATTTTCAGCCCACCGGGTAGCCGTGCGGTGTAAGGAGTTAAGTCAACGACTCGAAGGTCCTGGGTTCGAGTTCCGGCAGGGGCATAGGTGTCTTTTAACTCGAACGTGACGGGCCGAAGTCAACAGTTACTAGACTGGCCCATCAAAGTTTTAGCTGGAATTTTCACTCTTATGAGTGCGTAAATGCGCTTGAAGATTATACTCTAATTTACAAGATTTTCCACACTAACGGCAATGATACTTTCTCTCCCCTGTGTGTATTAATCGATGCTTCCGTAGGCTAGCTGCTTGAGTAAACGCCTTATTGCACGCATCACACCGATGTGGCTTTTCACCTGTGTGTATTAAAATGTGATTTTTGAGAACGTACTTTTCGAAAAAGGATTTCTGGCAAAAACTGCAAGTAAAAGGTCTTTCACCAGTGTGTTTCAATTTGTGCTTTATCAGTGCAGATGCCGTTGCAAACGTCCGCTTACACGTTCCGCAAGGATGTGGTTTCTCTTCTAAATGACTTCTCATATGAATAGTCAAATTCCCTGACGTCCCGAACGATTTACTACACGCGCTACACCAATATGGACTGTTTCCAGTATGCATAAATAAATGAGATTTCAGACATTTTTTCGATGAAAACGACTTCTGACAAACATCACAAGTATAGCGAGGCTCGGTACGTTCCTCGCGGATTTGCGAATGTTTTCTCATGGATGTTGCCTTATGTGTCCATGCGATATGTCCCTTCACGAATTCCGGACACGAAAAGACCTTCCCGCAAATATTACACGCCGTCTCTCGGCCGCTAGAGTGCGTTAGTAAGTGTAATCTTAAACCGGTTCTGCTTCCAAACGACTTGTCGCATTGAGAGCAAGCATATGGTGTTTCGCCTGTGTGTATTCTCAAATGGTTTCTTAAACTCGTCTTGTGGTTGAACGATTTGTTACAAAAAGCACAAACAAACGATTTAAAGTCGGAGTGACATTGCATATGCATCCGCAAACTCTTTTTCTTGTGAAATGATTTCTCGTAAACTGAGCAACGATTCTCTGAATTTCCATCAGTCCCCAAATTCCTCCTCTCTTGATTCACTGGTAAAATTGGTTCACTTCGTTCTTCATTACGATTCACCTCATCCGTGTGAAATATGGCATGCGGTTCTAGATAGCCTTTCCCTCGACTCTCCACACTGGATTCATCAACATTTCCAGCACTTGTTTCTTCGGAAAGATCTTTCTCCTGCTTCAGTATCACCGGTCCATCGCTTAATTCATTATCTTTACGACATGTTATTGTCTCGTTATTGGTAGAATTATTACATTTCTCATTGGCTTCATTTCTAAAACGAAAAATAAAAATAACATATTCAACTACTTCATTATTCTTCAGCTTGACAAAAAAAAGTAAAAATAAACTAAATTAAAAAAAAAACAATTAATACACACAGCATGTCTAAGTTTTTAGACAGACCATGCTGTAAGAAGGTATATCCTGCCATCTGGCGTTTGGTACATGTATTACGTAGTCTCACACGTAGTATGTGTTCAGAGAAATCGGTATGTTTCTGTGCAAAATTGAATTATAGCTTTCAAATTAGTGCAGTTTTGTATCCTCGTCATGGATTGAAAACAAAACAAAGAATAGCGATTAAGTTTTGTGTAAAACTCAGTAAAATACCTTTAGAAACCGTTAAAGGTTGTAAACTTCCTACGGCAATGAACCCTTTGGCTAATGTTTTCACTTGGCATCGTCGATTCCGTGATGATCGGGAAGGTGTGGTGGATGATCCCGCGGAGGGCCATCCCTCTAGCAGTCGAACTAACAACAATATAGAAAACGTTCGTCAAAAACTAAATGATAACCGTGCACAGTCAATGAGAATGAATGTTATAGACCTTGATATCAACAAAGTGAGTGAGATTGTAGTTCAGGATCTGAAGAAAGGTTTGTGCGTGATTTGGACCACATGCACTCACTGCCGAACAAAGCGAAGCCACAAGCCGATTGTTGTCCGACAGTTTTTGGCACAGAAAGAACTGACTGTTAAAACACAAACCATATTTGCTAGATTTGGCACCGACCGATTATTTTTTATTAGCCAAATTAAGATCCCAGCTGAAGGATCAACAATTTGACTCAATTTTGGAAATTCAATAAGCTGCCACAAGGCACCTAAACACAATCCCAAAAACAGATTTCCACGGGGACATCGAACAATTGTATAACAGTGCCACTAAGTGGGGGACTTAGGAGGGATGCACATCGAAGACTAACTAAGACTTACGATAAGTCTTACATATTTGCACTTTTTATTAAACCAGTTTTAAAATTTAATAGACACACTGTGTATATGCATCTCCCCAAATATCTAGATATTAAGTATTGTGAACGACCGTAAATTTAATGTTTATTGAGCGTAAGTACAGCCTATTCATCATGTGAACGTCTTCCTCCAGGTCTAGAGATTAACCTGAAGTACCTCTGAAATATGCGAAATGGTAGAGCGTTATACATTAGCGAGAGGCTCTACAATTTGTCGTTCAACGAAAATAAAGATATTTCAACGAAGATAAGGTTATTGCAGATAATTTGGATCTATTGGATAGTTCATTTGGGGTGGTTTCTCTAAAGCAAGTGTTCTGAGATATTAAGACCTTGCAGTCTGTAATTACCTGAAATTATATTTTTGAACTTCATAGAATAACTTTGTCGTGAGACGTCTGGAATACATTCGACGCTCAGAATCGTAAAACCAAATAGCAGTCGAGTCGGTGAAGATGGAGTATTGGCTGGTTGATCTGATACACTACTATGTACCCTTTCTACAAGGCTGTATGACCTAGGCTCCCCGAAGAATTTTTCTTAATCGTGGACAGGAGGCCGTGTTCACATGGTAATAAGAGTGTGGGTTATTTGCTCTGAGGTGAATAGCATTTGACGTCATGAATTTCAGTGCACTGCACAAATGTAGCTAACACGTATTTCTGCACATTCTTATTCAAACATGGCGACTGAATTTATTTCCATTTTCTCAACACAAGTTATATTAACAATTTTGAATATTTTTTTACTATTTTAATTAATTTTCACTATTTTAAATACTTCCATTGATTGAGAGGTTGACAGTATATAAAGCTGACTGAGTAACAAGTCATGCACACGATTATACTTTCAGTTGAATGATAAAATAAGTAATAAATGGGTGTTACTTACAATTAAGTAGACATAGATTGGCGTAAGGGGAACTTTACACACACAAACACAATAAAAACGTGACAACGTTTCGGTGAAGTGTGTTATAACATAATAGGAATGTAGACAGTCAGAGCGGAATGGTATTAGGAGGGACTATGCTGCCAAATGAAAGCAGCTAACGGAGTAGTTAAGTCATGGAGACGTGAAAGTTGCTAAAGAGGACCGAAAGACACCAAATGGCAAAGGAAGTGTGGGGGGGATGGAGGTAAAGGAGTAGGTGAGAGACTCCCTATAGGGATAGGAAGTTAAGAATCAGTGGGAAGATAAAAAATAATGAATGATGAAAGAATGGAAATAATAATAAACGGAAGGGATGAGGGGAAGGAAGATAAGAGCACTGGGAAAGAAGAAAAACAAAAGGAACATGAAAAACTGGGGTGTAGAAAATTACAAGCAACTAAGGCTGCGTTCATACCTTGTGGAGACGATGAAGATATGCGTCTGCTCTGATTTCTTCCTAACTGGCAAGTAAGTTAGGATTGATTTTTTCAGGATACTGATACCAAGGTTACGTTAAAGGTGCGGTTGTAATGTAAACTCCTCTGACGAAAAATCTCATTTTTTCCAGTACCCTCTTCTCAGCTCTCACCAACTGTAGATATCAAAGTCACCGCATCCGTAAACAATTGGACAGAGCTAGGAATTATCACATCTATTATATATTGTAGCATTCCACTTATGATGTCACATGTAAATGGACTTATCTTGTGATTTAGACAATAACTCAAATCAAATCAAACCAAAACTCCAACCGGCCTCCCCGCGAAGCTCCGTCCGCTCCCAATCTTCTCACTCAGTGTACCATCCTAGCCTTTAGTTTCTCCAAAAACTCATCGAACTATCGCATATCATCTTGACTGCGTCACCTGAGACGGAAAGAGCTTTCCCCTCATGCTATAAAATAGTCCATCGCAGGTGCATGAATCTTCCTAATCAGAACTGGAATCATTCGTCCCCTGCGCAGAAACCTGCTCTATTTTTATCCCAATATGACCTTCCAGGAAGAAATGGAAGCTGACGTACAATTTCATCCTCTACGCAACCATGATTCTGGCCCTGATGTCCAGTTCTTCGTCTCGTTCAAATGCTCCGTCCTCAGTCCTCTTATCACTTCCATTTTAATTATTTTATTATTTATTTTCTTTATTATAATTTCCCTTCTTTCATCATTCAATATTTTATTTTTATTTCTTCAATCCCCCATCGATTCTTTACCCTCTTATATCTCTAGGAAATCTCTCATCGACTACTTGTTACCTCCCCCCACCAAACACACACACACCCTTCGTAATGTAGTGTTTTTTCGGCCTCTTGAGTAACTTTGGCCTCTCCCTGACGTGGCAACTCCGTTACTTACTTTCAGTTGGCAATATAGCCGCTCCTTAGCACTACTCCTCTCTTTGTCTCCATTTCTATTATGTGAACAAACCTTCGGCGAAACATTTTTAAGTGTGTGTGAAGTTCCCGTACGCCTGTCTGTCTACTAAATCGTAAGTAACTTTCTTTGCTTCCTTATTTCACCATTTTAAACATTGATTTCTCCTATGAAAAGTTGCATTCTCGGAGTTTTCCCTGCGAAAAACTACGCAACGTTTGTCGCATATTTATGTATTTAGCCTTATTCAATTTCTATATTCTTCCATCATAGGCTTGCAAATTTATCCTAAAACTGGAAATTAGGAGTCCTTCTTCTCTCTAGAATTAAAAATAAAAAGCAAACAGGAGTTATGCAACGTACTGGGTGCAAGGTGAAACGAAATCGCTATTTATAAACAAGAAAATTACTTTAGTGGGTCGCCGGATAGAAGACATGGTAAAAGGGGGTCGCAGGATGAGAAACGTTGGTCTATATTAAATGCCTTTGATAGATCAATAAACATACTTAGTACAATGCTTTAGTATTGAGAGCATTAGTGACGCTAGTTAGGTAAGAGAAATACGCAGTTTCTATTGATCTATCTTTCATAAACCCATGCTGGGAATCAGATATAATGTTGTTGGAAAGAAGGTACTTACTTAATCTTCTAAGCATAACGTGTTCAAATATCTTCGAGAAAATAGGAAGTATAGATATAGGACTATAGTTTTTCATATCGGAGATGTCGCCTTTTTATGAATAGGAATGACTCGGGCGAGTTTTCGAGCGGACGGAAAAGTACCCGATAGAAATGACTCGTTAATGACGGAGCAAAGAGGAGATGTGAGTAAGTAAGGATACTGTTTTACGATAGTGGTTGGAATGTTATCAACACCTACTGCATTGTGGTTAGCGCGGTTCTACTTCTGCTGGTGTAATAGGCTCGAGGAAAAGAGTAGAGTTACATTGTGTTAGATTTGGGAAGGAGTAATATGTCTGAGCAGCATTTCTTGGGGAGCAATTTACAAAAAAAATCATTGAATTTCTGAGCTATAACTTTAGGGTCCTCTATATAAGATCCCTCTACATTTACGCGATCAATTTCAAAAGTAATACTTTTCTTTAACCCTAGATTATTAACCCGTAGTCTGACAGACTACGCGACTAGTGTTGAAATCTTCCCCATCGCCTTCCACTAGGTCCACGAATCTCATACTCCGTGTACCTTCAGTGCGTGGAGGGTCGCCTAGTCGCTTTCTTTCTGTGTCATTTTATTTGGCGCGTCGTCTAGTAGACTACGGTTTAGCTTTTGCGTTCCTTCCAACTTTGCTTACGTAGTATAGTGGACGGTGCGTCGTCTGACAGGCTACGCGATTACTGCTGAAGCCATGTGTTGGGACCATGAAGCCAGTACCTGCTGTGAGTGACAAATAAACTAGATATGTCATTGAAAACACTTTAAATGTTGCTTTAAAATGTATAGCATATGTTAAATTAATTAAAGTAAATTATTATTTGTAAAAATGACGTTTTCTAAAGTAGTCTGTCAGATTACGCCTTAGTAATAACAACGACGAAGAATGCTCGAAATTTGGCGAAAAACTTATTTTTTAAAAATGAATCATAAGAAGGTGGCAATACTGGCATTTCTTGCACGCCACCATTAATTCGTCAACGAGCATTTTAGACTGTCCTGTAAAGCATATCTAACTATCACAAAGAGGTTCAATAGAAGGTGATAGAAAATTAGATTCCCGATAATACTTGCGGAACATTCTATATTAGGTAGTTAAAGGTAAAAAACTAAGACCCTCTCTTTGGGGGGCTATTTAACTTCCTACGGTAATTAAGATAGGATCATGAATAATCTTAATCTTTATACGGTCTCATTCGAAAGCTTAAAGAAGTTTATTGTTGCCTACGTTAAGAAAAAGTGCTTTATTAGTTTTCTGGGAGCTCCATAGTCTAGTGGATAGAGCGTTGGACCCATGTCCGCGTGGTCCCCGGTTTAATCCACTTTTCGGCGTCCACCCAGCGTCGTGAGGCAAACTGGGAAGTCACCTGAATAAAGACGTGACGGCCAGTCGGTCTAGAAAGCCCCTAATACGTCTGTTGTTCATGGTCAGGTGGCGCGCAACGCTGACCACCTTGCCGTCACTCTGGTGGACGCAGTTCCACCAAGCGCGGACAGATGGCATTGGGGCAGGCTCAGGACCTTTCGGTCTGTAACGCCGGTGGTTATTATTATTATTAGTTTTCTGAGTGAGACAACAATGTACATTACGCATAGGGATACGTGAAAGTGTCGGCCAGGGCCTATGTTGAAGGTACGATACCAGCATTTGCCTGGTGTGACTCAGGAAAAACCCTGAAAAAACCCGTCAGTATGGCCAGCCGCTGGTATCGATCCCAGGACCTCCCCAATGATAAGACCACTGAGTCACTGCCGCTCGGTAAAGATGTGGCTCGAACTATCTTTATTACAAAGGGGCACGCACCATCTCTTACCGTTAAACCCGAGTAGAACATAAAACTTAACAACCAATTCTGTCAAAGTGTTAAGTCCTTCAGGTGGATTTTGCGCGGAAAAGTAAAAATGAAGCAGTCTTCATGTTGTAAGCTAGCGTGCATGCGTCAGCCGTTCTGGTTTCTTGTTTCCTATTTCATTCAACATTTCCTATTCATTTTCGTACTAATACTTTATAATAGGTATTTTTAGTTCGACTAAGATCTTTCAGTTATATCAGCTAGTTCTGAATATAATCGGGTATGCTTAAATGGCACAAAGACAACTCCGCGAAATACAAAAGACAAATACGCCACTGGAAAGGACACCGCCACTTCTGTTTCGATGTGTCGAACAACTCCTGCCTTTAAACCTGTGTTAGAAACAGCTCCATTACATCCTATCACCATTAAATTACTTGTGTCTACATCATATTCCTTGGAGGGGCAGAAGGTACTTCTAAGATCCAGAGCTGACACCGGGTCACTTTTGGTGACCCGGCCTGACCTGAACATAGGTGACCTGGTCCGAAATTTGACCCGAATAACCACTTCCCTTTATACTTTGTTTTTATCTACAGCCATACTAGAAATTTCTTCCGCCAAGGTCTTCCATGACGATCGCAGTAACCCTGCAAATTAAAACATCCATCCTGTCTTTCATTTTGATAAGAGAATTTCATTTTGTCTACAAATTCTTACTTTTTAATTTGACATGTGAGGTCCTTTAAACTAGAAATCAGTCTTTTCAATTGTCCGTCACAAAATTCCAGAAGAGATCATATTGCTTACTGGTGGGATCGAAGATTTTACCTTGCTCCTGCA
>JAGDQP010074398.1:0-10276 GCA_022664845.1 Lepisma saccharinum | reverse complement strand
GCTGAGTTCTGGCATTCCAAGAAGCTCCTATGTTCCATCAGTCTGAGGCTTCTGGAGTTGACGGACGGGCTTTTGCCAGATGTCCTGAATGTTCTCCTGTCCTTCTTTGCTGAACCTATTTTATTTGCTTTACACTATTTACTATATCCTCAATTTTATTATAAAAACATACAACAAAAATAACGCCCTACCTAGTCCAAAGTAATGCTCGAAACTTTGTAGGATTTTGCATTTTGTATTAGGCATACTTCAGCCTATGTCGAAAGTGATTTCTCCGAAAGAAATAGGTCACACGTTCATGAATCAGAATAATTTTCATTTGTATATCACCATTGCTTTTTGCTGCAAAAAGACGGAAAGTGCGTCGAGTTAGCGATGGCGAACAAGACGGGTTAGAAAGAGCCAGGTTAGATTTTTATACTAAACGCGATGCATCTCTCTTTTAGATACACCACCTGTGACTGATGCATTTATCGTTCCAAATGGTTCCCGACGTATATTAACGAGTAACGAGAGACCTTCCGTTTTAACACTTCTACAAACATTTTTTGCAACACACGTACTTAGAGAACGCTAATAGGTCTGAATCTGAACCAAGAATGTCTAAAAGAATGTGATCATGTAATGTTTGAATGGCCCCTGTAATGGACTCATAGTCATTCATTTCATTGTTAATTATTTATTTGTTTATGGTTATGTAAAAAAAAAAAGTTTTTTTATTTGGTTTATTTTTGTAAAAGTTTGCGAGAGAACAAGGATTTTGCTAAGGCAACTCTGAAGGCTTTTCGTTATTCAACTTTTACTTGGTGTGCTTGTTTGAGTGGAAAAGAAGAGGACTTCACTGTTGTGTGGTTCTTGGTCAAGAAAGGTTCTTAGTTGATAAAGGAGATTGTTTGTTCAAGTCTCGTGATTCTTCGCTGAATCGATGCGACGTGTGATTGAGTCATGGCTACAAGCTTCGTTGCCTTCCGTGAGGTCATGTCAAATGGGTGAAAAGGAGGCAATTTGTTTTCCGCTTCGGAATTAATTTAATATGTTTCTCAGTTTGAGATTTTTCGCGTTTATTTAATTACTTCAGTTCAATATTATAGGGAAAGTGAGTGAGTAATATTAGATTAATATTCTGTTAATCTTAATAGAATTTGAGAGTTTAAATTTCTATTATATTGTGTTTTTTTTATAAATCTCATTAACGTTCGCGTTTGGGAGTGAATTCTTAATTCAAATAAATTAAAAATAAATAGTTTATTGTTTAACTGTGAATGATTAAAGTTCCTTCTTTTTCGAAATTAAACGTAGGTAAAAAAGGTTATGTTGTCTTATGTTCAGATACTTTGTTGTTAAATTCAGAGGGACATTTAACAGTCTCGTAATTAATTTTCAATTTAATTTTGTCTTTTTTAAATAAGTAATTTTAATTTTCTATAATTCTTTCTAATTTTGTTCTGCTTTGAATTTGCCAAACAAGTGGTTAAATTAAAGTTCAGTCTTAAAGGGGTAAACTTTGTTAAATAAATTTTGTTGAAATTAAATTTGACCGTTTAGTAAAACAGTGTTAAATGTAGTAAAAAAATATATTAAATCACAAAAGTAAATTTCTATAATTAGTGTTGATTATTAATAATTGTAATTAATCTGAAATTAACTGAATTACTAATTTTTAATTTGAATTAGTCTTTTTATTACATTTAATGAGAATTTTGTTGAGTCATAACTTTATAGTAGATAACAGGTAACTTTTAACCTTTTTTGAATAAGGTGGCTCAACATCAGTGCGTTTGATATAGTTTAAAGTTCAGAAATTTTGTATTAACGTTCCAATAGTTTTGAAGTGGATATTAATTCTAACTCAAAATAAATCTTAAATCGTTTCTAACGAATTATAAACGTTGTACGGTTTTTGTTTCACTGTTTGAAATTTTCATTTTTGGGTTGTTCAGTTTTCCTTTTTGAAGAGTTCAATAGAAGGATGCCTATTTGGATGGTAATCTTTTCCTCTATGATCTATATTTCCTTTTTGAGAAATGGTAAGTGTTACTTTAATTTTGTTTTGGTGTAATTGAGTGAGAGTTTGTTTCGATTTGGTTGCTCAGTGGTTTTGTTCAAGTTCGTAGACGGAGTGTTCAATCACTTTGGAATTCGGTCGAGTGAATTTTGAATGTTTCGGAAAGAGGAATTTTGTTTAACAACTTGATCTCTCGCAAAATAATTAAACGTTAGTTTTTTTTATATTAAGATAAGATTTTCATCGTGTAATATTTCTGATTGAAATTCAATTTTGAAACATAATTTTTTTTCTTTAAATAAGAATTAATAGTTCCTAGAATCGAAAGTTTGTTTGGATGATATACATTTTTTTATTAATCGAATGTAATTAAAGAATTTGTGATAAACTTTAATCAATAATTTTTTATAAATAGATTTGTTTCATGTTTGTTTTTCGATATTTTTCGGCGAATTACAGCAACAGAAGGACCTTTTACGATAGCTTGTTTTGGGAAAATTCGTTTTAGTACCTTAGTCAAGCGCTACTGATCTAAATTTAATTTGGATGCCTTCTTTTCTTTTGTTCCAAGCGATTGATATATCGTGGTTATATATCACGTGGATCAGCGTGAATCTCTAAGGCGTCTCTGTTCTGAACAGTTTCAAAATCTCAAGTGATCATAAGATGGTAAGATGTAAGCTGAAACTAAATACTAGACTTGAGAGAAAGAAGCTTATCAGAGGAAAACCTTGGAAGAGTTAGAAGATAAAGAAGATATCAATAGCAGAAATAAAATACTGATAGTAAGGGAGACAGCCAAGGAATAGAGACATCAGAAAGAAAAAAAAGTGAGCAAAATCTCAGAAGAAACTAGACTCATTATGAAAGAATAACGGAAATGAGAGAAGAGGAAAATTACAAGAAGATGATTGAGTACATAGAACTAAATAAAATCATAAGGAAGTAAATAAGAGAGGATGGACAAAGGTACAACGAAAATCTTGTTAGAAATACAATCGAGGAAAACAAAACAACAGCTCTTGATAGGGAGAAAGCAAATAATTGCAGTAAAGAGACCAGACGGGATCGTAACACGAAATAAGGAAGAAACTATAAAAAAAAAACTTGAACATTTCTATAGAGAATTGTACTACTACAAAGAAGAACTAGGAAATGAAGATTCAGAACAAAATTATGTAGATATCTCAAACGTAATGAAAGAAGAAGTGGATAAAGTATTTCCAGGGATGAAGAATGGCAAATCGCTGCTAAATTATTCTGCATGTGCTTGAGGGAGAGAAAAATACTGTCAAGTAGGAATAATGCTGTTGTCATTTTATTGTACAAGAAAGGGGACAAAGAACGTGTCGAAAACTGCAGACCAATTAGTATATTGTCAGTTCTTTATAAAATGTTCCCCAAAGTTATTTTGAATTGTATTGAACGAGACTTGCATTTTAGCCAGGGAAGGGAACAAACCGGATTTCCTTGTGGATTTAGCACAATGATTCACATGCAAACATTGATTGCAGTTACCGAAAGGACTAATCAATATGAATTTCTACTATGTCTAGGATTCATAGACTTTGAAAAATGGTTTCGATTTTGTTTCGATCTCGACCTCGATAGGTTCGGGAATCCACGGTTCTGCGGTATGGATTTCAAATTCCTCTGTTTGTTCCCCGCTGTGTACATTAAGAAGTTTGTCGAAATAACTTTTCCACACATCGACAATTTTAGTCGGATCCGCCTGAAGATCTCCACGTTCATTTCTAATCATTCCTAACCTCGGCTGGTAACCTTTTCTTAACGAGTTTACCCCTTTGTATAGATCTCGTATGTTATTTGTCTTCCCGTTTTCCTCAATCTCCTGAATCTTCTGCGTCAGATATTCTCGCTTTTTGTTTCTGAACCCTAGTGTGGCGTTTCGTTTCGCGTTACTGTAGTGGTTGGTATTTGCTTAGCTTTTATTACTTAGCCATCGTTGCCTTGCTTGTTTTCGTTCCTCATGAAGTTTAATGCATTCTTCATCAAACCAAGGTTTGATTTTCTGTTGTTTCTTTTCACCTACGCGTTCCTTCGCTGCGCTATTAATTGTTTCACTAATTGCCTCCCACATCTTACTTACATCAATTTCATTATTAATATTATCATTATTATTACTCGAGTCGGTAGGATTTCGAACCTATTTGAGAGTTCGAGTTGGTAATCTGCTCTTATGCTCGGATTATTTAATAGTTTCACTTCGAATTTCAGTTGTTTTGATCCCC
Source organism: Lepisma saccharinum (assembly GCA_022664845.1). Taxonomy (NCBI): domain Eukaryota; kingdom Metazoa; phylum Arthropoda; class Insecta; order Zygentoma; family Lepismatidae; genus Lepisma; species Lepisma saccharinum. The sequence continues at coordinate 6,019 of JAGDQP010074398.1, read as the reverse complement.
TGCTTTCTCTGTTCGCGATGCATAACTTTTCCCTTACTTTTGTGATCACTAATTGATGGTCGGTGTCACGTTCCGCTCCTCTGTACGACCTAATGTCCATTATGTTGGTGTGTCTTCGTCTGTCTACTAATACGTGATCGATCTGGTTGAGATTTTTGCCGTCCGGAGATACCCATGTGTATTTGTGTATGTCTTTGTGTTCAAAGTACGTGCTCTTTACCAGTAAGTTTTTCGAAATCGCGAAAGTTATCAGTCTTTCTCCATTGTTGTTGGTCTTTTCGTGAATACTGTATTTGCCTATAGTAGGTCTATATTTTTCTTCCCTCCCTACCTTTGCATTGAAATCACCCAACACAATTTTCGAATTATACTTCGGTAATCGGTCAAACAACCTTTCTAGCTCATCGTAGAATATATCTTTGTCGTTATCAGTAGCCACCTCGGTCGGAGCATAGACGTTTAATAAAACCGTGTTACCCCATCGAGTACGTATCGTAACGTACGATAGTCTTTCGTTTACGAACTCTATATTCTGAACCGCCTGAAGGATACTATTCTTAATGAGGAACCCTGTTCCGAAATCGTGAGACTGTGTTCCCCCGTAGTAGAAAGTGTACTTGCCCTGCGGGATACTATCTTGACCCTCCCACCGAACTTCTTGTATCGCTAATATGTCTTGCTCGTACTTCTCGGTCTCGTGTACCGCCACCTGAAGAGCGCCCGTTTGGTATAATGTTCATACGTTCCACGTTCCTATTCTAAGGTCTTTCTTAATCCTGTTCATAGAGCCCCCTGAAGCAGTCCCAGCCCGGAGATCCGAATGAGAGACTAGTTTACCTCCGGAATATTTTACCCCAGGAGAATCCATGAACCATCTGTTACTATTTCTTGACATGTTTTAGCGGTGTAGAGTTGTCAGCTCTACGACCTCGCAGTAAAGGTAGACATTCAAGATGTCGCCCTCTGTCCATCTCTGAGCCTTGCCGATGTCATTCAGCTTCAGCCTCAGAGTGGTAATGGTGATGCTGCTTCCCATCATAATGATATTTTTGTTCGGGATTATTTTCACCTAGCCTTTATCCCTCTACTAACTGCAATGCAGCATTACTGGTTTTGCCGGCCCGGAATATTCTCGGTACCCACCATATCTGGTCGGCATTCCCCTACCCGCCACCTGGGGAGGCGCCTGGTGTGAGACCAGTAACTCCAACCCGGTCTGTCATTAGACTATATCAAGAAATTGAAAGTTTTGAAGTTGGAATGGTGGTAATGCATGGAGATTCAATTAATCTAAAACTGTTTTTCGCGGACCTGGAATGAGTGTTCCAAAGTTTAAACTGGGATGAAGTTCGAATAAATATCAACGGCGAATACCTACAATTCGCTGTTGATAATTCTGTTTGCTTCAAGTGCCAAAGAACTATAAATCAGAATGGAAAAGTTGTGTAATGAGAGTTCGAAAATAAGCCTTAAAATGAATTAAGTAAAACAAAAGTAATGTACAATCAAAATACTTCAAAGAAGGAAATAAATATTATCAGCGATGCAAAGGACATAGTTGTTGGGTATGTTTACTTGGACCAGTTCAAAACTTCGAATGTCAAGTTGACGGATGAAATAAATAAAGCTATCCTGTGCCATACGTACACGCCGTGAACGGTGCATGGGGAATGTGGAGGTAATGCTCCACATTTTCTTGACCTACGGTACGAAGTGAGATGGTGTGTCAGTCCCACGCTCGACCACCTTTACCTTAACAAGGCGCCCAGTCATACCAAGGACACTCTGGTACTCAGTTCGATAGGAGGCTGAGTGCACCTCAGAGCGCCAGGCATTGGAACACTGCGAGAATAGTCTCCAGTGTCCTGGCCGGGATTTGACGCGCTACCGTCTGAGACACGACGACTCATGATGAAATAAATAGAAGAAGTCAAACCAGGTAGAGTTCATTTTGGATGACTACGCTATTTTCAAAAGCAAACTACCAGTGTGTCTGAAGCGTAAAGTGTATAATCAATGTGGCTTACCTCTAATGATGTCGGATTGTGGAACCTGGACATTGAATGCGTAAATGACTCAGATTGCGATTCGCACAAATAGCAATGAAGAAGTGCATGCTAGGAATAACCAGAAGGAACAGGAAGACAGATGAATGGATTCGCGTACAAACAAAGAGGATGTAATCAAGACTGCAAAGAAGATGAAATGGAGATGGGCCGGTCACATAGCTAGACGAATAGATGGAAAGTGGAACACAAATGTACTACATTGTATTTCTAGAGAAAAGGAACCACCGAGACGACGTTCAAATGCTAGATGGGTAGATGAATTCAACCGTTTTTCAGGAGCTACATGGATGAGAATAGCAGCAGACCGTGATCTGTGGAATTAAATGGGGAAGCCTTCATCCAGCAGTGGATAGAAAAGAGCTGAATATGATGATGATGATAATTATACATAGAATTATATGCACATTGATGTCCAAAACAAAATTATTATTATTATTACGGAAACCAGAAGAATGTTTCTAGCTGGTATTCTAGTATTGATTGGCAAATTCATGTATTCACACTATTGCCGCAAAACTTACAGGCGTGAACATTTTTTAAAAATATTTATGGCCATTAGGGATAGTGTTGAGGAAAGGATGTTAGAAAGTAGTCGGCCAGGACCTAGTTAGTGGGAACCATCCCGGCATTTGCCTGAAGTGACTGAGGAAAATACCTGAAAATTATCAGTCAGGATGGGCGGTAAACTGGGATGATTCCCACGTCCTTTCTATTGGTAAGTAAACGTTCTACTAACTGAGTTATAACCTCTCGGTTCAAGTGTGGCAAAGCATGCGAACAAAACAAGTGGAGCGAAGTTTGATATTTCATAATCCCGTAACAAGGCAATAAAGTAGGGCCTGCGCTCACAATATTTTCAGCCATAAAGTGTCAAGCATAATGTATCTGTAGGTTACAAGCAGGGAAGAGACATGTAAAAAAATATGTGATAATGAGGATACTGCATAAGGTCAACAAATTTGTTTTCATTGAATTGAATAGATCTTTCTTTAAGGTCTTTAGGCAATTATGTCTCAGGTCGTACGGATGATGGAATGAAGAAAGTGGGAAGAAACGGGAGCACCCCGAGAAAACCTACGCACACGGTGTTTGTCCACTACAAAACCCACATGGCATGATCAGGGATCGATTCGAGAACACCTAGCACGCTGTACCAACTTTTTTAAAAACTCGCTTATTTAACTTTCTGTTATACACTACATTTTATTTATAAAATTTGGACGTTTAATTTTCGTTTATCTTACTTATCCGAACTACGGACAACACATTTAAAATAACATCCATGCCAAAAGCGGGATTCGAACCCGCGATCGCCAAATTCGATCCTTTAGTCGCCAGACCAGCGCATTAGCCAGCTCGACCACCGGGACCGGCACTGAACCACCGCGGCCCCAATTTATTTTCATGTTCGATTAATTGACCGTAGTTTTACAAATACATATTTACAGCAACTAGTGAACAATGTTCTGGTGTTAATTTTAGCGCTTGTTAAGCTACTCTTATCGCAAAAGGTCCGATTTTGGCATATGTGATACGCGGTATACGGTTCCTTCGGCCCTCCCGCAGCATATTTTCGTCTGAGATTTAGCTTTTCAACACGAAACTTTTTTCAAAACAGTGCGAATTGCTCGTGCCACGGAGTTCCTTTCGGATTAGTTGCTGTCGCAAGCTTACTAGCTGCACACGACTGTCAAATAGAAAATACTGATTCCAAAATAATAAACATAAATAATTAAATTGTTTAATGGTAAAAAAAGAGTACAGAACACTTAAGTTTTGTAATAGTAATTGTAATTTGTGATGATTGCGCACAGTCCGCGACTAGAGATTATTGCACTATATGGACGTACTATATGTAACAGACATTCGCCACAGTATATTTATGTCAAAAATTAATAACAAGTTTAATTTAATTCTATTGTACTGAGGACCTGTGTGCAGTTATCAATTCAGTGATATCAGTAACTCTACAATCTACATTAGTATTATGTCCACGCAAACAAAAGTAAAAAACGGACAATTTTTAGCAGTTCAGAATATTATTATTCTGAGGCACAGCTTTGATAAGGACATTATCCGTTTTCTGATAACAACAGAATACTGAATTCTGCTACTGACTTATTTTCGTTACCCATAAGTCCTTGTCACCGCAGACATGTTTCTGTCGGTTACGTCCTGCAATTGGGATAGGCAATGGGAAAACACGCAGGTTCGATCCAATCTGCCGGCTATCCTGATTGATGTTGTCCAGGGTATTCCTCAGTTGAATTAGTAAATTAGTCGAATGACACGATAGTACCTCAACTAACACCGTGGCCACTACCACCATTGTTCCCAGAAGTAATCGCCGAGAGGCTTCATCTCTCAGACAGGCTAGGCCGAAGTTCAACTCAAAAAGAATATTGCTAAAAAAATAATATTTTGAATATTACGCAATAAAACACAATATTTTCATTAAATTTTCAAATAGAATTTTAACCAGCCTGTTAAAATATATCGTCCCACTAATTGACTTCAGAAGATGTTGATAGTCAAAATGTTCGAATTGAATTTAATTAATTTATGACCTTGATGAAATTATGGCTCAGGTGCTGGGGAGAAGATGCGGTAAGGACCCAAAGTCAAATTTGAAGGTGTCATCCACCTCAAAATAAAATTTCAAACTGAAGCTCATGATGGAACTTGATCCTCGACCGCACCGGACCTGAATCTCACTCAACTTCGACCTCGCGTCTTGAGGTCTAGGTCAGATTATATAGAGGTTGGACCTAGCGAGTTTGCTCTTTAAACTATCGAGCTTGTTGATCAGCTTGCTCAACATTTTATTCGAAGAGTTTGCTGTCGAGGAAGCAGGAGTATACTTTGCACTATGACAGTATCAGGCATGCTGATCAGCTTGCTTGACGAGCCTGCCATTGACGAAGCTTGACGAATTTTTTTTTCTATTAAAGTATAGAGCTTACTGATCAGCTTCCTCGACAAGCATGTTCATCAGTGTCGTCGAGGAAGCTCGGTGGAGCAATCTGATCAGCAAGCTCGACAGTGTAACAGCGACCTTTGCTTCACCCTTATAATTCAACTTGGGCCTCAGTCAATTTGAATTTGAATTTAATTTATGACATTTAGGCATGTAAGGCTCTGGCCAAGATAGAAGGGGAAATGATTCGAGAAAATTGTGTCTTCCAGAAGGTTCACATGGCATGAGCAGGGATCGATCCGAGGACCCCTAGCACCATAGGTGAGCGCTCTACCAACTTTTCCCGCTTTCACCCTCGACTCACGCTTTACCTTCATGCTCACACTCCAAGTTTTTTTTTTCAATACTATATTTCACCGTTGAATTTAATTCGCTTTTTGTTTTCTAAAGGGTAAAAAATGGTTATATGGGTGGTGAAAAAGCTCGTGTTTGCTGTTAAAGATCCTACTGGAAGAACAGTCTTTTTTTTAAAAAAGAAAAAGGCGATTTAACACACAACCTATCTATCAGTCACGTGATAAAGACGAGCAATATTTCTTTTGTGAGTTTTCTCTTACAAACAGCGTACATTACACACCTGTCTTGAAACCAAGACCTGCACATATAGCTCAGTTGAGCAAAACTGAATCAAAAGCACAACTTTCTTCTTCTGTTTTCTTTGCTTCAGGCTGTATTTGATAAGAAATTTTGTAGTAAGTTACCGAAGTTTGTGTGTCGAGACTGTGCCAACATTTGACTGACACAAAATATATTGAAGAGAAAACGTGTGTGTTTTTTAGTAAAAGAAAAAAAAAAGGCAATCTGGCATTTCTAGAACTCGCTTTAAAACAAATGTCAGATCAATTATTCCCATTGGTCTTGGAAGGGTAGTGAAAAGTCTATATCTAATGTAACATATTCTGTCGCACATTGTCCATTGTTGTTCTTTTTAAGGTAATTACACTATGTATCCAGAGGTTAGCATGCCGTGCTA
>JAGDQP010074397.1:0-10277 GCA_022664845.1 Lepisma saccharinum | reverse complement strand
AGCCTTCCCATAAAAATATATTATGATCTAATGTTCATTTTCATATATTCCGTATGGTGCTTACAACATATCTGAAATTCTATTTTACAATTTCTGTAATTTTGAACCGTAGATCTCATTTCGTGTACTAACTGTAACAAATTTGCTAAATATTGTAATATATCATGCTTATGACTGCTGTCAACAACAACATACGACTAGCAACAACAACAGTCACATGCTCATGGACGTCATTCTCATCAATGCCACCTACCAGACATTTTGGATATACAAAGGAAGACAACAGAGACATTGAGGTAATTCTGCCGCTGGGAGTAATCATCCTAAATCCTTACCTCCTAACTGCTTTTGGGGTGGGAGCTCCTTTACTAACGATACTTCTAATCTCTTGGTCTACATCAGACTGCGTTAAGACCGACTCAATCCAGCACCTTGCACTTCGAGAGAAGTATCCTTTAACACGTACATCCTAACGCTGAGATATAGCTGATTCCGGACACTCTTTATATCATCCGGATCAAAACGTTATAAAGTTATATTGTAATATATAAATTATATTTGCAATAAAAGAAAACTGTTAAGGATCAAGATCTCGTGTACTATCATTGTCTCTATCGAAACATTTCCCACCGCAAAAGAATATTACGATATTGTTACAATCAACCCCAATCTCTGCTACTACTCTATTATCGAACATATGATCTCCGTTTATACTTTGAACAAATAGGGCTTCAGAAGGACTAATTTTACTGTTTCTCCTACGAATCACTCTTAGTAATTCTTCAATCCTCTGGCGAATAAAATTGAAACTCAAACGAAATAATATAAGATCTTCTTGTGGATGACTATTAGTGAAGCTCTCATCCTTTGCATGCTGAGCAATAAATGGATAGTCTTCTCCTGAGTTTCCTGTCAGTATTCACTATCACATCATCGTGAATATCGTTATCGTCGAATGTCACGAGAATAAACTCTGTAATCTTCCAAGGTGAAAATATCAAGAGTGATCGCCACTTAAAATCTACGCTTCTTCTTACATAGTATCTCCTTCTGTCTTTCAAACAGAAGGACACACAGAATTTCATCATGTGCACAGTCACAACTTGTAATTAGAAATTCATTAGTTTTTATATGATTTTATCGGGTATAGTGGATACTGTAAATGGGTTGTGTTATATAGATTTAGCACATTCTTGCGTTTTTTTTTCTGAAATTCTTCAAAAATAATGTACAAATTAGGACGAAGCCCTGAGCGCCTGCAATCTGCATGTATTGTGAGAAGAACTTGATAACTTTGAAGAAGTTCTTTGCCTGGGGCTTTATTTAAGGCAGCCAGCTCCTTCCCCAGGTACCCACAATGCACTTCCAATTGTTAACATCCAGAAACAAGTATGTGGTGGAGCTTTTTCAGGGCTTTTTATACATGTCTCTGGGAAATCAGGAACTAATATTTTATTATTGGCATGCCAAATGCATGTGGAATTTCTTATAAGACCTGCAAGTATTAAATTCGTATATTTCCTGATTTTGCAAACCGGTTAAGTCACATTTATTAATATTCGCAAGCATCTCTTATAATTTTCGTTAATTGTTTTGTAGCTAAAGTGTAGTATACTAACAATATGTTATAGGTGTGAAAAATATGTGTCATCTACCCATAATGAACACCAATATTTAATTTATAATTATTTTGTATGATTTAAATTGCTTTTATCAGAAAATTGTCAGTGATATGAAAATACTTTTCTATTCATTTTTGTAAACACTTAATTATTTTTAATTTGCCATTTACGGAAACAGATTTGGTTAAAAAGTGTTCGAGAAGTCCAATCGGGTGCTCGATTCTTGCTGTTATACTTTATATGAGTTACTATATTGGTACGAGATACAATTGAAATTATTACAAGATTGAGTAAATTAATCCCAATCGCTTTTGCACTCAACTGAATAACATTTCGAAGTTATTTCTCATGGTTAATGTGACAAGAGGGTCCTCGCACACTGTAGTCTATTCACTCATGTGAAGAAAAATCGAAAACGTAAGGCATTAGCGTCCCCTCCCACATACGGATGTTACGATTTCGTATCCTAGTAAGAAACAAGGTATGTGACCCTGTTACAAAGAAGAAGGCAAGGAAATAAGTGTGAAGTAAAATGGCCAAATCTGGTGATATTCGAGATGAGGATGCTATATTAAAGTCCAAGTTATTGATATGTATGTATAAGTTGTGTCAAGTACCGCTGATACGATAGCGTTATTGTATCTATTATATTTCAGAATATCGTTATCGCGTAAAGGATTATTCACTCTCACGAAACGTTGCTCCGGCTAATATAAATTTTTATATCTCAGGGTTCTTTTTCCTCCTTCGTCCTTTTGGTTCCGGAAGTAGAGAAAGCGTAAAACTTGGTTATCTCGGAACACTGATGTAAGTCAGTATCTTAGTCAGATACAGTGGATACTACTGTATATCAGGACAATTCGTAGTTAAGACCAGACCAATAGAGCTAAAACTCTGCAGTCCAATCCTTCCCGGAATCACGGAAGTCGACAGAAATCAAAACTGAGGTATCAGGCTTAAACACGTTTTAATAAAATTATCATAACAGGCAAGCTCTCTCTACATATTCCAAGAAAAATCTTTAAAAATTTTTTTTTTTACTCAGCTTCCTAGAATTTGTGCTCTTCAATCGTTAAATTCTTCCATTTCATGACATAAACATAACTTTTAATTTAAACTAATTTTACAAAACAATAAGTAGATTCTGTTAAATAACCTCACACATTCATTTAACTTAATATCTCGTGTCTTTTTCCAAAGCTACCTATTTTCAAGCATGCATGAAATCTTTTTTCTAAAGTATAAACAAACTCATCATAACATATATAATTTCTGTTGTTCTCTCACTCATCGATGACGTTCACTCAATTTATAAACTAATATTCAAGTTGCTATAATGTAAACAAAACATTCAAACCAAATCAAACAAATAACTTTTCAATATAAAATAAATTAACAAGCAACAATACCCTTTCATAATTAAACTGAAATATAACCAAAATATTGTCAATTCATATCATTCAACGACAAAGCTAATCAAATCGTTGTTTCACATAAAATATCATACATATTTTTACTCCACATTGCCCCTGGTTACCATATCCAAACCCAGATACCACTCAGGTACCATATCAAGGAATACAGGATCAGATTGGAAGGGTGGATTTTATTTGGGATCGGAAAGAAGAACAAGGAGAGAAGTAAATGCAGTTCTTGGAAAGGGTAGGAAAAAAAGTAATGAAAATAGAATGCAACAATTAACGGATGATGAAAGGAAGAACGAAGGTGCTCGTTATAGTAATATATGAAGGAACTAATTCAGAGAGAACGGAAAGGCACATACTGATGGGCAATTTTAATACAGTAGTATGCGAAGAACAAGCTGGAATAACAGGTACATACGGGCTTCAAAGAGAGACTTAACAGTTCAGAAATTAGTTGATGTTATTAACCAACATTCAATAGTGGTGGGAAACTGGTTTTTAGTTTGTATATGCTGATGGTTTAAACAAAGTAAAGGAAGACGATACACCAATACGGGCCTAGACAACAGGTTTATTTCAGAGCTATTTCGTGCTGGTTCTGGATAAGTTAAAATTCGTTTGAAGAATAGAAAGACTCTTTGTGATATTCATTCTGATCATAGTTTGGTCTTGGCAGAGATAGACATGAAACTGAATACGTAAGTAGAAGAAATATGGGAACGAGAAAGATAGTGCTGGCATTGTTTAAAAACGAGTAGATGAAAGACAATTTGTGGAAAAGTTTGAAGAGAATACCCACATTCGGTAGAAATACATGAAAGTACTAAGAGACAATGTTTTTTAATGCATTGTTTCTTAAAAACAGCGCGCGAAGCGATATCACACCATGAAGAGGAGAGAAAGAAAAAGGAATAGTTTACAGAAGAAATGTTGAAGAAAATGAAGGAGAGAAGGAAATAGAAACGTATGGATATAAACAAGGTAAAAGGATGGACAATAAGTTAAATAATGAACTTCCAAGATTAAAAAAAAACAAGGGAAATATGGTTAACAAAGACACGCATTGAAACAGAAGACTTTGAAAGAGTATGAAAATATGATCTGATGTACAAGAAAGCAAGAAGGATGGAATTTTGTATGAAAGGGAGGAAAATCTTTTTGATAATTGGAGTACAAAAATGGTGACCTCATCAGTGACCAGAAAGATATATTGGATAGATGGATAGAATACATACAAGAACTGTATGGAACGTCCCAACGTCAACATACATTAAATATAAAAGAAGGATCAGGAAAAGGTGATGATTTTAAAGAGTTCAAAATAATAAGAGAAGAAGTGAAAAGGCTCTTAATGAGATGAAAAATGGTAAAGCAATGGGCGTGGATGCTATTCCGAAAGAATTGATAAAAGGAAAGTAGAAGAGAAAGAAAAAGGGAAATGCTTTAACTGTAAGACGAAGAGAATGACCAAACGACATTTTAGAGTGAGTAAAGATTCCATTAGAAAAGAAGAATGCAAGAAGATGTGAAAATTACCGACGCATGAGCCTGATACCGCACTCAGCGAAGAATTCTCTACGAATATTAAACTGCAGACTACAAAGAAGGATGAATTCAAAAAGTCAAGAGGAACAGTTTGGATTTCGAATAGGTAAAATAACAAGGTACGTTATAGGTTCTTTAAGAAGAATAGACGAGAGATACATAGAGAAAGAAGCTTTAAAAATATAAATCTAACCACATGCATATCGACGCTTAAGAGCCAATTGGGCCAAACTTAAGTTTTTGTACTTCTGAGAATATCGAGGTTTAGCTCCACACAACAAAATAATAATAAATGAGTTATACATTAATATAATTTTAAATAACTTTCAAATATTTTAGAATTCACTTATGCCGTTTTGGTAAAACAAAATACGATATATGAGACATGTCCTCATACCATTAATTCAGAAACTCAAATTTTGGAGTTACGCCCCTTTTGCGCTCAACCAACGATATGTAAATTTTAATTTTGGTGGCCCGTCACAGTATTTAGTTCACAATCAATGACACGAAAGCGAATGGTGACCAATGCCGATACAAAATGTTGCCCATTGAATAACCTTATGAACTTAAAAAAAAACATTGAAATAGAGAGGGATGGAGGGGGCAAATCTTACCTATCATAATACATTCGCTTAGTGCATATATTAACTTTATCATACCTTCAATTTTAAGACAATTTTGTCAATAAACTAGAATTTGTAACTAATAATGTTTCTAAAATCTAAACAACTGAGGTTTTCAGAAGCAAAGGGACGTAAGAGATATTAATTTTAAAAATCGAAGTCACCCTTACACGAAATATATATCTTTGTATCTCTTTCCAATGTACAAACATTTTTGTCACAAATCTTCCGTCTCATGTATAAAAGACGAACATTTTTATTGACTTAATGCTATGCAGCCCTTTTCTTATGAATTCAATGACAATGTCTTCTTGTACCAACTTAACATCTTGTTTCTTTCATCAGTTCAGTGAGAACTAACTAAACAGGAAATCATTTCAATATTTGAATTAGATCCAGAAATTAAAGGTAAAGGACGCACATACGTCGTGGACGGCACATGATGGTTCTCTGTGGAGCTCTACATATTTTCAACCTACTTTTCCTCGACCGGCTTAACTTCCAAGCTGGACAACAGTACCAAGGAAGCTCAGATACTTAATTAGATAGGAGGTTGAGTCCACTTGCAGAGCGCCAACTATTATAGCACTGAAGAAAAGCCCTGACCCCCACCAAGTCCTGACCGAGATTTGAATCCAGGCCTACCGCTTCGCAGTGAAACGGGCTACAGCGTGAGTTAGATTACTTACAAAACAATAGGTTTTAACAGGATCACTAGAAAATGGATGACATTTGAAAAGTTTAAACAAGGGACAGGACAAGATGGTAAGACAAGGAACGACTACAGACGTTAACTTTCGTTGGTATAATCAAAAAGCCAAAGTATTTGCGATAAATCTATTTTCATCTTTCGTAAAATATCAAAATGAGTAACCTGAAATAATGAAAAGGCGGTTTTTCTACGTAAGAATATTTGTTTCGTTAAGTGAACAAGAAATATCTTGGCCAACCGAAAGTTGAACTAGTGAGAAATTTATTATAAATTAATAATCGTTCATTTACCAACAAAACTGAGTGGAAGTTGTTTGAATTTTAAATAAAAGTCTTGACACATTCCTGCGACACTACCTAAGCTTCATCAGAATAATGAGTAAATAATAATTCTTAATTTTAAAACTGAAACGTTTGAAGTAGAAACCTGTAGATGACGCGCATTCGCTGTTCTCTAGCCACTTGAGAGTAAATATTTATTTTACAATATAAATAAGATTCTTTCAAACTTTATTTATGTAAAACCTCAGAAATAAAAACTAGAGTAATGCTGTAAGTCATTTCCTATCTTTCGTAATATTACACTTTAACCATAAAGAATTATTTGAAAGAATGGTACAAATGTCTTTAACTATTTAGGTGTTTTGCACATTAGTTGCAAATGTAATTATATTTTACTTTTTATTTTTGGAGAGGCACTTTTATAGCGAATTATGCTCAGTGTCTTGCTCATTCCTTATATACAGAAACGAAAAACGTATCCTCTTACCAAATAAAAACAATCGAATATTTGATTTTCAACATTACGTAGATAATCCTTATTTCAGTTATAAGATATTAAATTCTTCTAGTACATCCTTATAAAGATTTAAACTTTTCTATACTAAAATCGTTCTAAATGACGGTTTAAATAACAACAAGAATAGGCGGAAATTCTCTATCAACTAAAGTATCAGTTGGAATTCAAAGTCTGAGTATTTTAATCTTTAAAGCAATGTACTAGAATTAATTTCAGCCATACATTTTAAAATTGCAACAGGAGTTCTCAATGTAATGTTGAAAACCAAACATTTGGTTGTTTTTATTTGGTAACGGAGACATTTTATTTATTTCTGTGTACAGGGAATAGGCAAGGCACTGAGCTTAATGCGCTATAAAAGTGCCACACGATTCAAATATTGCCAGGTAAAAAAGAATATGCTCAGTGTCCTGTAAATTCCTTATATACTACAGGTGAAAGTAATTCATTCAATGAGTTTATTCCTCTACCATAGTAACCCTAACGCACATCTTAAATTTAAGTCTTACACTCGGAAGAATTGCTCCAATAGGTCTTACAATCAATCGGGCTTCAAGTTCCTGGCCTCTCACCAGGCAACAAATAATCACCTGATGATAATTTTTTGATTACGTAAGATTAAGATTGATGTTCCTTTCATTGTAAAATTTTACATAAATTATTATTCAAAATCGTAAGTGAATAGAAATCAGAAATTGTATTTTGTTTTATACGTGTGCTGGCAAAAGCTATATATTAAAAGCCTCAACGGAACCTAGTATAAAGGAAATTTAATCAATTCTCGATACATTCCTTCCTACAGTTATTAACGAACTAACAGATATTTCAGTTGCTGGAGAGCATACATTTAACACAATTAAAACAGGAATGGGTGTATAGAAGCTCCCAATTGTAAGCAGTCGTAATGAAATCTATTTATACAGTTTTTTCTAATTAGATGGAACATATTCTTGCAACTTATATATTATTGCATTGTATGAAAATAGTTCTCCTAAGAAGAGAATAAATAAATCATAATCTTGAAACTACAATTCTTGGTTCTTTCGGTATTTCTAAAACGATTTTCTGTTTTCAGTATTTAAGTAAATGTATCTTCTTTTATTACTGAAATCTTAATATTTCATTCAGAAAAGAATATGAGAACGACCTTGCGAAAATGTAATTTCATTTGATCTTTCAGTACTCAGAGTTATTTAAGAAATCCCCATGTGTAAATCATTATCAAGCGTTATCCATAATTCTTTAAATAAATATTATTTTATTTTATATAAGATATAGATAAGAACGAAAACTTGGCATTGGGCTTGACTTAGATATTTTTGGTTTATAAGTGGAAATGAAGTTTAATAATTTTAATGTATCGTAATAATATTTTTATCGAGCAATTTGTTTTTTTCTTTTTTTTGCTGGAAGTATCAACTTATCTAAGATACAGATAACCTTGGCGAATGCAGTTGTTCTTTACTTATTATCAAAAGTCATTAAATACGTTGAAGAAAAGTCCCATTTCAAGAAAATAATTCAACTCTGCTTAAGCATAATTTAGTTCTAAAAGGTAACTCCAGATTGCGTCAATGTATACACAAACGTTTAGATTACTATTTACTGGACCTTTTTTAAAATGCTTTAAAGCCTTTAGATATGTATAGCCGACAACAGAATTTTCTACGAGACAAATGTGCTTGTTAGCAAAAGAGAAATATTGTGAATTGTTGAGCACCATTCTTAAACTACTTGGTTATATTGAATCAACAGAAATGGTAGAAATAATTCATTATTATCTTGAATAATGTTAGATTTTCTGCTACATGTATTGTTGAGAAATATTAATGGAATGGTACTCCTATTCGGGTATATGTTTCATCTAACTTTTCAAGCAGACAAAAACTACTGGCGTATGTTTTGTGCAGAAAACAAAGACTCCCAATTCATACAACGTATCAGAGAACATTCAAAGATGAAGTACATCTAATAAAGTAAGACAAGACCATAAGCTAGTAACAAATGTTCCGGAAATTTTCCATATATTAATGATTTTCTAATCATTTTTGAAAGACTTAAAATTCATGGAAATGATTTTGTCAACTGTGTTATTTAGTTGTTCTTATGTCTACAATGACGTTCACGCTTCTTGGAGATTTTCATCGTTATTATGGGGAACTATTATGAGGCGCTCTGGGTAGGTAAATACACTTGAGGCGGAAGAGCTCAGTACTTTGTGGTTGAACACATACAAGATGAAATAAAATTCGTTAAATTATAAATGAATCCTTAAATGAAGCCATTGAATAAAAACATTCTGCTTGTTTTTCATATTCTTCATCTTTTTGAATAAGACGTATTCCTAAACATGTCCAAACTCTAATTATACAATTAACTATCGGTTTCTCCTTTGATATAGAAATTGGAAAGATATTTCTAAATACGCGACGTATTGCATTTTAAATGCTTCATACATATTTTGACATCCTAATCATGACGCAGGGAAAAATCATAACTTTTTCTGCCCCATCAGTAGGTTTGCTGGTCAGGGCAAATTAGAGAATCGGGATTCAAATCGCATCCAGGACGCTCGAGAAGTGCTTCCTTGTCTGGGTTCTGAGGTGCACTCAGCCTCCTATCAAATTGAAAGCCAGAGTGTCGTTGACAGTCTTATGTACATTACAAGGTAAAAGTGGTCAAGGCTGAGATTGAACATTACACCTCACTTCATGCGGTGGATCGAGAATATGTGACGCGCAACCTCCAATTTGTAAATACTGACGCTTATTGAATCAAATTATTTAACAACCTAGATACGACCTTCTTACGGTTATAAGAACACACACAAGAAAAATGAAGAAATTGATATCAAGACAGTAGAATTGAAACGTTAAATCATTGCTCAATAATTCACTTATCTCAAATAAGTTGCTAAATGTCGTCCTCCTCCAGTGCTCATGTGGTCCTCTTAATGCTGGAACATATATATATTTTTTCATTTATTCACAACAGATGGTGGGGAATGTATCACATACTATTCTTTGTCCCAATATATTCTGCAAGAAAATTAAATTTTGTGGCCTTTTACTATAAATTAAACAAATGTTCTTACATTTTTGTTATAAATAAGTCTAAATATTTTAAATATATAACAAACATATATATTGTGGATTGCGGAGGAATGACTACATTGATATTCATAGGAGTTTAGAATTATCGCAGAGTGATTCTGGTTAGTGCATGCAGTACACCCCACGAGATTGATCTCTTGTCTAACAAACTATGCATTCCATTCATAACACGTACATTCCTGAAGAACTTGATGATGATAGAGGCATTCCGAGTGGGAAAAATGACATTCAACACGAGGAAGGTTACTAGATGATTGAAACATGCAGAGTACACTACCCTACATGATGTATTATATTCATGCAAGTTACAAAGTCATTACTTACAAAGTTCATGTGCAGTGATGTACACTTATGCAGCTGTTCGTAAGATTTAGTGTCACTCTGGCAGGTTTTGCTAATGTATTTCTTGGAGTATGCAGAATGGCTTAAAAACGACA
>JAGDQP010074395.1:0-10277 GCA_022664845.1 Lepisma saccharinum | reverse complement strand
CCCTAGTCGTCGTGATTTCATCATTCTGACAACACCGGGTGAGTAGTAAAGTTCGTGAAGTTCATTATGCAGTCTTCTCCATTACGCAGTCATCTCGTCCCGTATATCTTTCTCAATACCTTATTTTCAAACACTGGTAATTTATGTTCATTTGCTAGGGTCGTATTCCAACTTTCGTAACCGTAAAGTATCACCGGCAGAATAAACATTCTGTATATTTTCGATTTCAACTTTCTTTATATTAATCGCAAGGTTAGGAGTTTCTGGATTGAGTAGAAACATGAGTTGCCCGATATTAAGCGACTTTCTAATTTCTTCCGTCCTTGTTTTTGCTTATTACATATGCTCCCAAATTTGTTTACTTGCTTTATGTTTTCATTCTTAATTGTTATGTACCTATTTCCTTCATTCCCTGTGTTTCGACCTGTTATTATGTATTTTGTTTTCTCTATGTTTATCCGTAGACCTCTCTGATCGCACGCTTCTACGTGCACTACTAACACACAGCGGTGTTACTTTGTAGTGCATCCATATCGTCCCCTATTAAATCTTCATTATGCGCGTATACGAACAGTTGATTCAAACCATTCAATGTTAGTCCCTTTTTGTCCTCTTTCATTTTCTGAATCGCATATTCTAACGCAAAGTTAAACAGTAATGGTGACAAGGCACCGCCTTGTTTCAATCCGTTGCGAAACTCGAAATTATCTGACATATTAACACCTATCCGTACTTTGTTATGAGGTCGCTGAGGCACATCCTCACTAGTTAAACAAGTTTTTTTTTTCGGAATCCCAAATTGTACCAGGATAACGCCATTCTCTTTTGATAGAGTCATACACTTTCTTAAAATCAATGAATAACTAGTGAACAGTCCCATTGTATTCCTATTTATTCTCTATAAGGTTTGTCTCAAGGCGCATATCTGGTCCAACATGGATCTATTTCTTCTAAATTCTCATACCTACCTCACGAAATCGATGATATGAAAATAGACCATCAAGGATGTACAAATTGTTCGTTTCGGTGCTATAGGGTTCCGAAAGTGTAGGAAAATGAACCCCAAAGCTTGATAATTCCAATAAAATTAAGAGTAGAACTGAGGCGGCATGGTACTCTCAAAGAGTTGAGACCTGCTCTATCCAAAACTGCATATTCCAAAATTATGTAATGGATGCGCAAGGGATGGCCCAAAGGAAGTAGGGGATTCCCAGACATTCTCTGGAGTAAATGTGGATAGAAATAAGCGCGAATAGGACGACTTTCCGTATGAGTACACATGATAAACGTAATCGTTGGCATGTAACCGGGCACTGACAGTCTCTTTTGTTAATAAAAAGCACAGCAAATTCGCTGAAATCTATGTAAGTTATCCCTATTTGTTATGCAGCCACGCATTTTAAATTAAAATCGTTCCGCAAAGGAATCTGTTTGACACATCGACTTTGCCCAGTCCCCCCCTCAGGTTTTCGGCTGGCTGCGGACCTGTTTTCGCATCCACACCCACATCAGCAAGTCTTACTCCAAAACACTACATTTGAAGTACGGTACCAAAGTTTTGACCAAATATATGAATCACAATACCTTTCGACTTGGTAACTATTTTAACACGCATACACTAGAAACTCCATCATATGGAAAAGATACATTCTGGCACATTATTACGAAGCTGAAATATGAAACTAATTTTCGTGATTTAACTTGAACGTCTACAGAAACACAAAAACTGTAAAATACTTCTAATCGTGCAAAAGCAGCGTATTCTGAACTTTGTCCTACAATAAAGGCTCATTCATTAATTCGTTCTACAAGTGGACGCTTTCTTCCCTTTTGCTCCAACTAACATCTACTCCTGATACCTCGTAATGGGGCAAGATCTGCCTGATATTTGGAGAGCTTTATCAATTTTGTTAGTTTTGCTGTTTTTCATATTCTGTCCGTTTATGGTTATACTTTTCAATATCGTATTGTTCTGGTGCTTTTGCTGTTCGAATCCCGTTTGTTCGAACGTAATGTTCTTTAGTTGGTTGTTATTGACTTTAACCGTAACGATGTGATAGCACGTATTGTACGAATAGAACTTAGGTAGAGTCCTTCCGACATGAGATCGAGGTTATAGTGGTTATATCATAATAAGAGCAAACACTTGTTGACTTTTAACCGATACCAACTTTATTATAAAAGTTCCATTAAATATGCGATATACAAGATACTTTACAGTAACTAAAACGAGGGCCCGGAACTTGGGCTTGTAATGATTTATCTGTGGTTCACCGCTTTGTGTAATGACTTTGTACGACTAGGTCTCTTTTGGAACGGATAGAGTTGTAGCGATAGGATTCTAACTCCAAACCAAGTTAGACAGGATGGGTGTATCGACTCCAGTCCAAGTCGGGGGTAAGGTAGGACTCTGACTCCAGGCCAAGTCAGAGGGGAAGAGGTGACCACTAGTCGAAATGATCAAGTGATAATTTGTAGGCTCCTGCTGGACCTTTTATAATCCTTTGTGGTAGGCGTGATAACCGCACTTCCAAGCCTCACCGCTTGGAGTCAGCGTCGTCTGCTTCTTAAACTGATTATTCTGCTTTTCATAATCCTCGTTGTATACATGGATTGTTTTTGATGTGGTTTCTGTTGACACACTAACCTGTTAATCCATTACCTATTACAATATACATTTGGTTAACCAAATCTGTTGTGTTTTCATTTAAACATTATATAACTCATAGTCTTCATTAATTAAACTGTAGAGGGATCTAAGCCTATAATTGAGATATCTCTTGGCTACGTGCTGTGTAACATTCGTGATTAGATTGTTTATTTAATTTTCGAGAGGGCTGAATTAGTACCGATACTTTGCAAACGACATAGGTTTAAAATAGGTGTTATAGTGGCAGACATTCACTATAAACACCGATGTTTTGTCTGTCGCAAGACTTACCACTAAATATCTGTTAGTGCCTTGAGAGATAATTAAAAAAAATAAAAGACAGAAGTTTTAAATTCATTACTTTTTATCAAAAACTTGTACTTACAGGAGTTTTGAGGGGACACTAACGACTACTTTACAAAATCAACACATTTAATGCTTTTTTTCCCTCTTTTTTGAAATCGCAATTATATTTTCACAACGCTTCTTGTATGAATTCTGCGTATGTGCTTTTATATAATTGCCATTTCTTCTCAAATAGATGTAGACTTATCTAGATCATAAGTTATATTATTTTCTTCTGGAGATTGATCTGTTATATGATCACTAGAAACACCAGGGATATGAGAATAGAAAATCTGGTTTCTGTCCTTGAGCATCACTGTTTTGCTTTCAGAAATATCATTTGATACCTCAGCTGTTTCGCATGGCGCATTCATTAACTGAACCGAAAGTGGCAAATCTTTGTTAAAAGTACTACCTTGTTTATTTTTTAATAGTTCTGTAGAATCTAACTTTGGTAGAACTATTTGACCAATAGCAGATTCTGAAACTACTGGTTTTATTTCCAATTTCGCCTTAACACAATTATTTTGCCTTATATCTTGTTCAGTTGTTTTTTCAGTTGCTGGTGAAACTATCACAGGAGTCATTTTCGTGCTTGACACAGGTCTTACTTTAAGAGCCACAACAGGACTGAAAATTTCAAGATTACAGAATGAAACGTTTAACGTTGCATGCGTAGATGCTGTAACATCATCCTTCTCATCTTCATTTTCTAATAACACCGCACGCGGTATCATAAATTCCTTCGTCCTACTACTATATTCAACCTTGCTATCTTCCAAATTAGCTAATTCGGCTTCATCTTCAATTGTGTCACCATCACAGTAGATAATCTCATCAAGAACAATTTCATTATTCTCACCATCTTGAACTAATATGTTGGGAGAACTCGGGGAATATATCACGTGGAAGGGCGCAGTTCCAATATGGGACAAGAGACTCATAGAATCGTCTCTTTGTCCTCCAAACGGTGCTGATCTCGCCCTATTACTCGCTACATATAAACCAAGAACATCGTTGCTGCTCTGAAGACTAGAGAAATATCTATGGTTAGGTTCAAAACGAGTGCTTTTTCTTAAATCTGTTTCAGGATGGAAACTCTGAGAATTGTCCAAATCCTCTTCCCTTATCTCACATTCACTGGGCCGATCTTCAAGTAAATCATAATGTGAAGCAGGTAACGATTGTGATACATTATTCTGAATGCTAGGATTTTCTTCCGATTTTGCAAAATGATCTTCATTTAACTTCAAGCCAGCGAAGAATTGTATAGTGTTTCTTCTAGAGTTCAATATGTTGCTGCTGGTGCCGTTATCCGAAGAAGGGTCTTCAACGAAATGGTCCTTGTCTGCAACACACAATGTTGTATAAAGTGCTGACGAAAGCCACACTTCACGCAAAATGGTTGACATGTTTGGAAATTCTAGTTCTGCGCTCTTCTTTGAAGCTACAGGATTATTATTTTTATTTTCTTCTTTGGGCTCATTTTGTGTTGAGCACGGGTAGTGAAGAGGATTGTTGTCCATCGCTGTTCTTTTTGAGTTACTAGACTTATTGGCGTGAGGTGGTAGGTTATATTTTTTGTCTTTATTAGAAGGTGGTAATATACTTTGATTTACTTTCATTTTCTTTTCATCTTTGTTGCTTTTAGGTAAATTTCCCTCCTCATCACAACTTTCTTCATTTTCACTGGTGGTTGAAGTAGAACCTTTTGATATTGTTTTCGAATTAGAGTCACGATTTTTCTTTCGTCTCAATGACGTGTGTTTCGCCAACTCTTTGCTCCACCTTATGTACCAATTATCTAGGATGTGCGCAGCTTCTTTAGATCCCTTTTCAGCAGATACAAGAACCTTTTTTCGGCTATCTTCATCTATTATATCCCTTGTACTTAAATCTTTATTATAGTGTTGATTTAATTTGTTCGTTTTGAGAGATCGGTAGTGATTATCTGAATGCCATTCCTTTTTTGATGGTGTAGTGTTACAATTTATGGAGGTTTTGATTCCGGCCAGCGCTGTGTACCATTGAACACGGTTTTGACTAGACAAAATATAATTCTGCTTGTGTGATTCTTCATGTTCCGGTTCAAAGTTTGAACCAACTTCTGGTTGATTCCCCTTTACTTGATTTTCCCGCTTTGTAATTATTTCTTCATTCTGTTCTTTTTTCCCGTCACGTTCCCCTGTGTTCTCCGGTAGAGCAGCTGCATCGAAATGAACGGTTCTATCCACTTGGTCAATAGGTTTATTATTCTCATGTTCACTGCTCTGTTTAATTCTTGTTAGATGTTTTCTGTAATTGTCATATCTATGTGCCGGAGAATCCATAAGATCATCATAAGAAGTAAATATCTCATTGTCGTTTGGAAATTTGGGGTTATCTGAGGCAGGAGCTGATACAACAGCTCTTTTATCATGAATCGTGTCGGAAATATTTTT
Organism: Lepisma saccharinum; assembly: GCA_022664845.1. Classification (NCBI taxonomy): domain Eukaryota; kingdom Metazoa; phylum Arthropoda; class Insecta; order Zygentoma; family Lepismatidae; genus Lepisma; species Lepisma saccharinum. The sequence goes on along the minus strand of JAGDQP010074395.1, from coordinate 4,841 downwards.
TATTTCAAATTGTTTATCTTCAGAAATCAAAGTGTCTGCTGCTACAGAAATTTCTTGCTTATCTTCAATTTTTAGATATTCTATTTCTACATCCTTTTTACGATGCAAACAAACAGATTCTTCTGATTTTTCAGGTTTATTGAAATCATTTGTTGCTGGTGTAGTGTTATCATCATGAGTATGCCAACATATAATAGTACGAATTACCAATGAATACTTGTCACTATCTTGTTCTTCTACAATTGGTTTTGTTTCTATTCTTACATTCGGAGGATGTAGTTGTGAAAATTTAGAACAAATTATACTTTCATCATCATTTTCTGTGATGGTTCCTCCATTTTGTGAGCTTGTAACAATGATTTTCACTTTTGTTGTTGCCTTATCTATACTTTCTCCAGGAGTTTCTGCAATAGTGGGTGAGATAACAATTGGTGTTGCTTGATCATCACTTACATTATTCTGTTTGCGAGGTGTTTTATTATCTGTTGCTTCTGATGTCTGCTCATAGATATTGTCTTTAGAAGAAAAATACTTAAGCAAGTTGTCACTAGAGCGACAAATAGGTGATGGATTTATCCAGCATTCTTCTATTGAATCTTTCACTTCCTCCGAATTTTCAGATTCAATTTTGGACTTGTTTTCAACACTTTTGGTTTCTTTGTTATTTCCCTCAGGAAAATTTGAAGAATTAATTATTTCCATCTTGTCTTGGTTTGGTTTCGGTCTATCTTGAACTGCCTTCCCTCGATCATGATTTGATATATCTTTAGTTTGTGAATCTTCTAGATTGACATTGAAAGCAGGTGAATGAAACCCACAACGAATGATAGAATAATCATTAACATCTGAAAAATTATACGATATTGGCCCTGTTTTGTCCCTGTTGTGGTTGTCTGTGATGCTTTCGTCTGTTTCAGTGTCATCTTTGGAATCTGGGATATCAACTTTTAGGACAGACTCATGTGAAGAACTTCTTTGATCTGTAAGATCATTATGATCATTCCTAGATTTAGTGTTCGTTATTCTAGATTTTGGCATCTGTTGATCTACTCCTGAATCAGGTTTGATATGTATAATGTTGTTCTCATCGATAGCTTTGGGAAATATATTTCTTAGTCCACCCTGAGTTGGTAGGTCCACATGCTTGTGGTTGCTAGGAGGGTTCAGAAATTCTAATATGCTACTCTTCACCCTTACATTATCTAATGATTCTGTGCTAGTTCTTCTAGATCTTTGTTCCTGAGGTTCATATTGCGAAGTACTTGGAACTTGTTCTATTTGTGATTCCAATATTCTGTTACTATGATGTGTATTCTGGTTCACTGCTTTCTGTATACTTTTCCCAATAGCTTTGGTTTGACTATCATTCAGTATTTGTTGGACTATTCGAAGACTTTCTGCAAGACTTTCACTTACCTCTTGCATTGAGGGTAAACCTGTTTCTCCTACACCTTCTGCTGCAACGTTGGGCTCCTCACTAATAGTTTCAGGGCTGTTATGTACTAAATGTCCACTTTGTCGTTGACGTTTGGACTTTGATGTATCGGAAAGTTCTAAAAATACCCAAATGTTGCTTAATCCACTAATTATTTTGCCTAGATGAAAGAATGTATTTTGTAAACTCAGTTTTGCAATTGATTCTTCAGAAAGATTTCGATACAAAGATTCTTCTTGTCCGAGATTTGTCTCCTGATTGCTACATTTATCTTTAGATTCTGAAATCAAATTATCACTTCGCTGATGTGCAGACTTAGGTCTAACTATTTGATCTTGTTGGACATGCACTGGTAAACAATGTATATGGGTTTGTTCAGAACTTTTTGGAAATTGTGATAGGTTGGTAGAATTTTGTTCACCTGAAATTGCAGAATTGGATGGCTTCTTTCCTTTCTCTAGTGCTGGTCTGTACACTTGATTTTGGTCAACCAACTCAACATTACTTAAATTAACTATTTTCTTCGAAGTGCAAGGCTCAAAACTTTCATATTGGCGGCCTATTGGTTTAGCTGTGGTAATGTTTCCTTGGCTGGTATTATCAGATCCTGTTTGAAGGTTAGTAACATTTTGATTGTCAATGGTTGTCAGAGAAACTGGAACATATACAGAGACTACAACATTACAGAAAGGACAGATAGCGATAGGTGTTGTAAGGGAAGCGAAAGGATTATTGGCTGTTGTCAGTGATCGCTGTTGTTCCGTTCCTATGATAGGATGCTGTACTGGTGCTTGACGATTGTGCTTTGGCCCGACATCATATTTTTTCTGTTGTTCATCATCGCGTTGTGCCATCCTGTCTGTAACCGACCCTGATTATGCCTGAAAAAGCAGGAAGAATTATTATAGTAACAGGAAATTAGCAGATAAGAACTTATTTTGTTCTTTATACAAAGGACCATTGCAATTAAAATTACCAATTGAGGACATGAATTAAACAAAAAAGAGGAAATCGCAGTCAATGATTGAGAAACAATGGCAACTAAACAGAGAAGAAGAAGATCTTTCTGCCATTGCTACTCATTGATGGTAGTTTTCTCAAAAAATGATTTTTTGGCTTAATTGTTTAGTCCACCCAAGTCCCCAATCGATAAACACAGAAAAGGGAATACAGAGATGCAGACCATATTACTTTCAAACGTGTTCCTAGCGTGTTCGCCACAATTTTCAGTTTGGCTACTGTAAAACCGAAATAATTGTGGGATGTAAGTATAGTTTATTTTAGGGGGTTGTTTGTTTTAATCAACAAAATGTTAAACTTGCAGCGTATCTTACAAGCCGATGAATTTATAACTTGTTATAGGAGGCAATTCAACCCTATACGATCCAAATACACTATTGAATCCAGGCTAAAGAGTACGTTACAACTTTATCTGGTTGTATTGCGTTATAAGTAGAACATAAAATTAATTTCGTAAAAACAAGATGGAAATACACTAAAATATCTCCTGTAATCATTCTAAAATCAATTCTCCACTATTTTTATACTTTAGGAGTCTAATAAACAATTTCAGGTGCTGCCATCTCTTTCACTTGTACATACTTTAGTCATAAGCGTTGTCTTAATGGGAGAATATAATAAAAAAGTTTACTTTCATACTTCGATATGTATTGAAGAATGTACAAAATGAATTCTGAATTCAAAATGTAAATGTATTCAAGAATGTACAAATGTATCATGTATTCAGGAATGTACGCAAATTCTCATTTCATAACTCATTTCATTCCAGGGATTTGACGAATTATCATCACCTATGCGACCTATATCCCTTCCAGAAAATACTTCACTGGACTCAAAGTCCATTGAAGTGAGATCCGGACTACATGATACATGGTTCTAATCAAATTTTGAATCATATCATTTGCCTGGACAGCATCCAACATGCATATATGATACTTCGTAAAATATAATCAAGGCATATCTTTCGATATCCAGTTAGTCTTAGACAAGTTTCACCCTACTGGTAGTGATGTTTAGAAAATAGAAACGATATCGAACAGTAACGTCAATATATGTCTGTTATTAAGCATCAGTTCGAACCAGATTGACTATCCTTGTGGATATTCTCATATATCGGAGAAAGCAATTTTTTCTTGACAACTTTTCACTCTTCAAGACTTTGTTCTATGCCTATTGTCCGGAAACATTGCTTCACCATACTGTATTGTTTAATCTTTTACAAATGTCCAAGATCTTAACTTCCTCCTGGTTAAAAATAATTGGATGAGATTCTGTTCGGTTCACATCTACTACTTCCACCGAATGATACAGTAAGGATCTGTACAGTCATGATTCAACAACTGCCTCAAGGTCATACATATTCCAGAGCTTCACACTGATTCGTTCAGAATCCGAGCATGCGTCGTTATTTGAATTATTATTTAAATCTGAGCGCTCCTCGTACATCCTAAATGGCATTGTTTAATGAAGAATTGAATAATTCATCACAGTATTTATTTGGTGTCGTGAATGACCAAAGATTATTTCGCTCTATATTTTCAGGTCATATTCAAGGGTTTAATGTCCAGTTTCTTTGGAGCATTTACATTTATGTTAGAATTTTAGAAGGGAAAAATCAGCGAAGCATGTCAACAAAGAATTCAATTATATGTATGAAACTTAATTCCTTATATATATATTTTGGTGCAGGCGTAATTAACTATATAACTGATAAATTTAAGAGAACCTTAACTACTTGAATTTTTTTCTAACAAGGAATAAACAATATCAAACTACAATGAATTGTTATTATATTCAAGTCTGTAGATATACTTGTTAAATATCAGATAAGTGTAACAAAACTTACGTCTATAAGAGAACTTTTAGTTGTTTTCTACATTGTAGATTATCAAAGAATGCTATGGTATTTTTAAACTTACATATACGTATATAGGAAAAACGTATATGTATTTATGTACCGGTAACTATTTGAGATGATTCAATTCATTGTTATAGAAACAAGAGTATTAACGTTCACTAAAACTAAATTGCTATTTATTAAATAAATAAATACAGATCTTGAAATTATTTAACAATACGGAGTAGTTTTTCTTAAACAATTATTTTTTAGTTCAATGTTCAATATTTTTATTGTTAATTTAATTATTACTCTACGAGAATGTTCTAAAACAATTTTCAATGGTTTCTACAGTGAAACTGAGAAGCGCTTCTATTTTATTAATAACAATTTATGGAAGTTATTATCTTTACAGAATTAATTATTATGTTAAAATACCAACACTGTGAAACAGCAACAATGAAACTATTTCGAACCTTAGAATAACTCTGGTTTCAATTCAAAAGGACTTCTCTTCAATCATCTTACATTGTTTACGTCGAAAGGAAT